>JAVJIF010014223.1:0-25824 GCA_038442645.1 Agave tequilana
TTCTTCATTTCTTTTATTCTTTCTTTCCTTTTCTTCCCTGTCTTTTCTTCTCTGCGTCTCTATCACTCCCTTCTTCCTTGCGTCTCTCTCTCTCTCTCTCTCTCATCTCCCTGCCTCTCTCTTTCTCTCTGTTAATTGTCAGAGACAGGGAGCTAAACCCCGCATCCAAGCAATTTCTTAATGCGATCTTTGCGTTTGTTATCTAACGCGACCCTCGCGTTTTTGTATCAACGCGACTCAGAGCTCACCGCCCATGTCCGTTTTCTTTCTCGTGCTATGACTTAAACGTGGGTCTCGAACCCCGCGTTTGTGGCATCTGCATAATGCGACTCCCGCATTTGCAACCCGCGTCTTCATTCTCTTTCTTTCTGGTTCATTTTCTCTCCTCCTCTTTTAATATAATATTTATTATATGAACGCGTTGACGTGTTGGTTACCTGAATACCGATCTTCGGGATTTTCACGGTGTTTTCTGAAGATTTAGGCGAGTGTTCTCACTTTCTTTTAGATTTTCCCGTTTCGTCGGGTTGACTTGTATTGTATTATTTTCCTGACATGTTTACATGTACCATGTTGTCACTTGTCCACCTGCCTCTTGTCATATTAATATTTGGCTTATGATTATCACATTTACGGAAATTCTGTACCTGTTATCTTGTGTTATATAGAGTGACTTGAATTTATAGTACTCATGTACTCTTGAACTTCTGAAATCCTGATCTTGTCATGCACTTGCTTTCCCGTAAATTTATAATTACATAATAAACTATAAAAAGGGGACAACTTGCATCGGGTCGGAAGAAACTTATGGCTATCAATATATGTTCGTGTTTACAGTGGTACTAGGTATGTTGTGCAACTAAAACTTTGGGTGTGACCTGAGGCCTCCAGGCGACCGAGGGGAGTGCTGGCTCCCTCCTTCCTGGTACCATCTTGATAAGGGCATCCTATAAGACCTTCCTGTACGCCTTGCGGTCGGTTCCGAACACCAGCAACGGAACGTCCTGTACCGTGGTCCCAGTCATGCACGGGACCCACTGTAAAAATTATTCATTGATACCCCCGTTGGTTTCCAATATAGCCTTGATTTACTCAGATGTGGATGTATGTGTGCTGGGACGCTATTACACATACCTAGACATATGAGTATAACGAGTAATAAGTATAAATATTAAAAATAGTAATAATAGATTTACTCAGGCTTTATCACTTTCATTTTATGTCTTCATCGCATGCTTACTATACATGTACACTCGGCACAGTTATTGATGCTTATTACTGTTTGGTTATATCAATACACATATACTTTCTCTGCACGACACTTGGAATTCACTTGAATATCTGTTGGGGAGTTTCTGACTCCTCTGAACTTGCATGTTCAGGTTCTGAAGTTTGGATTGAAGTGAAGCCCATCCACCGAAGATCAAGCTTATCTCTCGGCGCAGACTGACTAGTCTAACTCCTTCTGTTCCTGAAATCTTCCTGCAAGCTCGGGGGATTTTCCTCAGCTCGTGAGCACCCTTTTTACTGTACAAATTGTAATTCTACTTTGTACCTAGTTGTAATATAATGTACATGTACTAATATATCACGATCTGTGATAACTTTGTAATCTTTATGTTGGAATGTATATATGCTACGCACTTTCGTACTCTGTTTCTTTCTTGTACTGATACTTAGCATATATACGTGAAGGTATTTCCGACCTACGTATATATGTCGCAGTAGCGTCTCCGTATCCATCAGGATGTGGCGTTACTTCTAAACATTTGATCAAGATCTAAACATTTGATCATAATTTTGGTCATATTCGGTCTAAAATAAACTATAAAAAAGGCTGAAAGTCGCATTTTAAAGTTTGGAATGTGATCAAAAGAGCTTTTTAATTCGTAAATTTTCCCTATGTGATCATTTAATACAAAACTGCAACTTTTTTGTTCGTTAGGAGTGCGATCTAAACCAATGATGTGTAAGTGTGAAATATTTGATAAAAAAATATTTGAATGCAAACAAACAAAAAAAACCATAATTTTTTTTAAAACATCCAATTTTTATGGTTTTCGCTTGAAATTTATCTTTTTCGGCTGTTGATTTCTTACTCGTCATCCTGAGTCGATCCTTTTATTACTATCGATTTGATATTAGTGAATTAGAAATTTCTAATGACTGATTACTTCAGTGAAAATCTTTGTAAAACACAAACTTTTTCCAACAAAAATTTGTGCCGGCTGAGTTTTTTTTCTAGGTTAAAGATAAAAATGAGGGTATTTTAGTCCTTTTTTAAAGCTAAAGTGATTTATGGTCATTTTCTCTCTTTTTTTTTGGGTTATTACCCATCTAGTGCTCTGCCACAAATCTGCGGCAGAGATTGCGACACGTCGCTGAGAGAGACTTGTGTCCTTCCAAAAATTTGAGCCTGAATCTTTCCCACTCAAATACAACCCTCTATCATTCGAATATAAGATCCACTCCGTGAAGTTGATCTATATTATTTCAAGTATTTATAACCAAAAATTAAATGTTTTGAATACCTTTTGTCCATTCATCAAGCGGCGCAAAATGGACGCCGAAAATTGTGAGTTGATTAGTTTAATAGTGTAGAATATTTTTAACCTAACAAAAATTGGTATACGAGGGGTTTTAAGTGTTTAATCATGATGAAATGGTCGAATCAAGAATTTGTATGTCTAAAGATGTAGATATAAGCAATTTGTTATTTTCGGCAGTCCATTTTGCGCCTACTTGATGGATGAGAAAAAGATATGCAAAATATGATTTTTTTGATTTTTAATTACTTGAAATAATACGATCAAATTCAACGTAAAGATCTTGCATTCGTATATCAGAGGGATATATTTGAGTGGAAAACATTCGGCCTCGAATCCTTCCGGAATGACACAAGTCTGTCTCTTCCACTACATTATAAACAATTCAGATATATTTGTACTTTTTTCTTTACCAAATTAGTAAATTATTTAATGTCTTTTTCAACGTGGATTCTCTTGGTAAGCCTTCCATGTTTGCCATCTAACTTGGAATGTCAACTAAAATTTGTCTAACATATATTTTTACCCCACATGCATAAGATTGAGCTTTAGGATAAAATATCCTTACAATGCCCTCGATAAGAGGATAAACTACACATTACTCATTTTTTCACCTTCAGCGGGGCAGTCATTGCCTAAAAGTTAATCTATAAACAATTGCGTTTGAAATAAATGGTTGATACAATATTGAGGTCTGACTCAGTAGTAAAAGAGCTAGTTGAATTCTGAGAGGTCTTCGGTTCAAGAGTAACTTATGACTTTTGTTCAAAAAGTAATGTTAGCATCAAAGTTTGATTTCTTACACTAGGGCCTGTTTGGTTAAGGGTGGAAGTGAGAAAGTGAGGAATTGAGGAAGTAGTAATAATTCCCTTTGGAACTTGAGAATTGGTTAGTAAGTTTTCCGGTGTTTGGATGTTGTTGGGAAGTGTGGTTTGAAAAATATTTTGTCTTTTCCGGTGTTTAGATGGTAATGTGAAAGTGGAAGTGGAAAAGTTGACCACAAAGTTGACCGTAAAATAATATTAAAATAAAAATTAATTAAGAAAAATTAAAAATAGACTGTAATTAGAATGCAAGTGAGATTTACATGGTAAAAAATTAACTGTTTTGTGCTACAATTTATTACAAATGTGATTTACATGACCACAAAATTAACTGTAGCACTCTTGAAGTGAGGAAATGGTTGTGTAAAAGAGAAAAGATAAAAGGAAAAAAGGTTTTTTTTATTTTCCTTTTCTGGTGTTTGGATAGATTGTGAAGTGAGCAATTATACTTCCCTATTTCCTTACTTCCGCCCACTTCCTTGCAACCAAACAGCCCCATTTTATACTTCCCTAATTAGTGTTGGTCTTAATCTTATAATTCTCTATTTTCCCCTGCACTCACACCAAAAACATTAAAAACAACAAAAAGAGTACTAGAGGAAGAAATCATAAACCCTAGTCAACTCAACTAACAACGCACCCAGAGAGAAGGAGACTGCGCGACTTTTGTGCAAGTATATTGTCCTTTTATTGTTGGGTCGGGTTAGGGGTTTCTCACAAATTCGACCCGTTGAATTTGGGTTGGGTTGGGTTGGGTTGTGCAGAGTCATGTGGCCGAGGTTTTAGCTGTTGAAACTCAAGAGAGGTTGGATTGAATAAGTTTTTTTTTTTTTTTGCTAGTTAATACAAAAAAAAAAAACAAAGCAAGATAGAACCCAGTTACAACAGTCAAGTATTCCCCACGATGAGATGGAAATCAGCTTCGTCGATGCTCAAATCTTCAATCAATGCGTCAAACTTCGGGTTTGTAAAGGCAGCTAGGAGGGGTTAATCAGAAAGGCGAGTTCCTTTGGATCGCTTGCCAACTTTGAAGGCTTTTGTGGTTTGTCGTTGAGTGTATCTGCAATGTCCTTAGCCTACCCTCATGCCTTGTCGGGGCTTCATAGAATTGCCCCACCAGTATAGATACATAGCTTCCATTTGTGCCTAAGAGCGATAATTTTGTCCACATCGGAATGCACTGACGAAGGGAGAGGAAGAGGAGGAGGTTTGAGTGCCTCAGACGGAGCCCCATCGACGGAGTAGAAGGACAATAGAGACGATATGGGCTGAACAGGCCTCGTGTCGGCCCTTACGACCCCAAAAAATGACAGGCCTTACTTCAGGCCCCAATCTTGGCCCTAGAACTTCATGGGTCCGGTACTAACCCGGCTATCCTTGGGCACCCCAAGACTTTTTTTGTAATTTCCACCCGCCCCGGCCCCCCCCCCCCCCCCCCCCCCCCACACACACACACACACACACACACACACACACACACACACTCAAGTGAGTGAGTTTTCATGAGTACACAAGTGAGGTAAGTCTGAGCCGTAATCTCTAACTTGGGGATTATGGCCCTCACTTGGATGTTATTATTTTTCTATTAATTTATTCCTATCCTCTTTTCAGGGGAATTTCTCAAAAAAAAGAAGAAGAAGAGAAGAAAAGAAGAAAGGAAAAGAAAAGAAAAAGTGTAAAAACAATCAAAAGAGCCAATTGTATGCAAACTAATTATGCTTTTGTTAGAGGAAGAAGGAAGAATATTTACAAGACCCATGATCACTTCACTATGTACAAGCCCACCCAAAAACGGGTGAAAAAAGAAAAAAAAAGAGAGGCAAAAATCATCTAACTTAAAAGGGGATTCTCAATATCATCATGGTCTGTCTCAATCTGACCAGCATCTTTGCCAATCAAATCTTCCTTCTTCTTTGCCCACAACACAACATAGAGTCCCACAAACATGAGGAACATCCCTGCCAAGCTGCACAAAATCACAAACAATAAATGAAAACAAAACTAATTTTTTGATGAATAATTGGACTTGAAACTTACCTTTCAACACCAATGACTTGTCCCAGGACGAATGCAGACAGTACTGCAGAGAAAACAGTCTGAATTGGGCTAAAAATAGAGACCATGACAGGCCCCTTCTTGTTCAAACACCATGTTTGAAATGCAACACAAGCACCTGTGATGACTGCTCCCTGCACGAGAAAAAGATCGAAAAATATATGCTAACAGCTAAGATTCTGTGCTTTCTTCTTCGAGTTGCAGGATGAATGTGCTTGAGTTCGTACCAGTAGCACAATGCCGAGGATGGCCTTGAAGCTCAGGCTCGACGTGCCAAATTTAGGTTCCCATCCATAACAAATTGCATTATCGCTGTAAAAATCGAGCCCATCACAGTAGTAACAACGCACAAAGAGAGAGGGGCAGGGAAGTTGACCATCGTCGCGGCCTGCAGTTGTCCAAAAAATGTCAAACTGATACTGAAACTGAAGCCAATGCAAGATTGAACAGAGAACGCGGGCTACATATGTACCTGTAAAACTGTAGTGCATGATAAAAAGACGACTGCGAGGAGAAGATAGAAGCAGCCCAAGACCCACTCCTTGGAAACGGCGGTGTCCGAGAGCTTGCTCAACGTCGTTGACGATGAATCAGGCGAAGAAGGAGGGCTCATCAAGAAGCTCATGGCTGTGGCACCACTCAAGCACAATATGGTGCCAAGGACTTTAGCTCTACTGTACTTGCAGTGCACTGAGAATCTCTCGAACCTGTGCATGGTCACAAAAAAATATGAGATGTTTCGACATACCCACTGAATATTTGAGTCAATTTGATTGTGTTTGTGATCATAGTGTGAACATTTTAGTGTTACCTGACACAGGCTGCAATGATGAAGATGATGACTGGGGCCAGGTTCGGCATCGCAGAGGCGACCGCCGGTGACGTCATCTTGACGCCGAACAACATGAGAAGTTGGAATGCAACCCTGTAATTCAAATAAGTCCAGTAATTAGTATATTAACTTGTTCTAATATCTGTTTTGTTATTTAAAAATGTAATTGATTTAAAATTAGCATATTAACAAGTTCATTAAAAGGATAAATCAGTTTAGAACCGAAGGGAGATTTTCTCTGATGACTCGTATAAAAACTATGTCCGTCCGTCTTTATCCGTGAGAGAGAGGGGCGTCGACCTCATTCTTTCTCTTCTCTCAACTCCTCCCTCTTGCTTCCTCATTCTTCTTCCTCCCCCATTCATCCTCCTGACCGATCGGTTATTTTCTCACCAACAGATAGAATAACTTTCATTAAATACAAATCCACATTCCAATATTGGCCCACTGGAACCGATGAGAGTGACCAACAAGCTTAGAATTTATATGATGCAAAAAGAAACAAAAGAATAAAATCTTGATTGAATCTTGAATGTACACCTCTTCAACAATTTTATTCATCTTTCTCGCAATTCAGACTATATTCATTTTATAATTTCTATACTGATTCCACCTGTCTCTACAAAGATGTGGGCCAAACTGGATTTTTTTGATGAGATGTTAAATGATTTTGTCAGGTATAGCAAATTGTCGTGGATCCAAAGAGTATGCTATAGAGACATTCGCCTTTGCTTTCAGGCTTCTTAATGTGCTTTGGCCTATTTTAATAAAAGATTGTTTTATTTATTGGACACTTCTCTGATTCTTTTTTCAGATAGACTTGTGTCATTGGGTAAGAATTCGTGCCGAATCCTTTTCACTCCTTTTACATTTGAGTACAAGATCCACTTGAAGTTGATCTATATTATTTCAACAAGCATATATAAATAAAAAATCAAGTATTTTGAATACTTTTTACCCATCTATTTAGGGGCGTAAAATGAACGGTCGAAAGTAGTGAATTGGTTAGTTCTATATTTTTAGACATACAAATTCTCGATACCGCCATTTGATCATGATCTAAACATTTAAAAACCTCAAGAAACCAATTTTTATTAAGTTTCAAATGTTCTACACCATTGAACTAACCAACTCATAATTTGAGCCGTTCATTTTTCCCTACTTGATGCATGGGCAAAAAGTATACAAAACACTTGATTTTTAATTTATAGATACTTGAAATAATATATATCAACTTCAATGGAGTGGATCTTATAATCGAATGTCGGAGGATTGTATTTGAGTGAGAAGGATTCACGCACGAATCCTTCTGGAGTGACACAAGTCTATCTCTTTTTTTTTTCTCTCAAAAAAATAAGATTAGTAACGGTCATGCATATCTTTCTTCAATAGAAGGAAATCTCTCCTTTTTATTTTATAGTACCAATCAGCTAACTCTCACCACTACTAAAATTTAGAAGAACTGAATAATTGCGTTAGGCTCTTGAGATAACAATTTACAAGATGAATGGGACCCGACCCTTGCAAAAATTTATACAATTTTTGTACTGTTTTCTTGCTAGTTTTTAATTGGGGATGCTTAGTTTATAATAGCAAGTCCACCTTCTTTCTTTGTTTTTTTTTTGAAAGAAAAATAATAGTGATGAAGAGGATGCGCAAAGATACAAAAATAATTAATTAATTTCCTAGCTTTTTGATGCATACTCGAAGTTAATGTGCCATTAGAAAAGATTCATACCCTGTCACAGAAATCACCAGCAACTGAACCATCAGAACTGGTCTTAATTTTGCCGGCCATTTCTTCCTGCAATTTCCCACAAACAAAAACTTACAAAAAAAAAAACTAAAATAAAACTAAAACTAAAGGAGATTGCATGTTTTTTTTTTTGAATTATCAGTTCATCACCATGACTCACTTTTCCAGCACCACTGCAAATGGGAGGAGGAGCACAGCACTGGCCAAGCCCCCAAAAATCACAAGAGAGAGGGAGTTGACACCAAGAGACAGGAACTGATGCAGAAACAGCATGTAGATTGCAAAGATTATCTGAACGCCGATCAGCCCGACGACGATGAAAGCCTCCTCCATGACCCCAACTCTACTGGAAGAAGATGAAGAAGTAGTAGTAATAGAGTTAGCAGTCATCCTCTCCTCAAAAACAAAGAAGCTACAGGAAAATTTATGTCAGCTCTGAGCTCTCCCTCCAACTAATATTCAACTATATTTATAGAAACTGGTAGGCTTTAGGTGTGCGTGGCAAGTAGGGGGGTTATTTATTAATTTGATCCAAAAATCTAGGGTGAGAAAGATTGCTTAATTTTGTATGTATAAATTTTGTTTACCCCCCTCACGTTGACTCTCGACTTTCGCTAAACTCCGGGAGCAAGATCTTTTTCCTGATCAAGGGGTTTATGAAGAGATTGAAGCCAGACGTGGGGGGTAAACTGAAATTTTCCTTTAAGATATTTTGTAGTATTATTCTGAGAAGAGCAAGGTGGGGAGAGCTCCGGTGGAGTTTAGTGCGTCCTTGCTTGAGAGTGAAGTTGCTCGGATGAAGGCAAGGCCTACGGGATGTAAGGTACACGTTACACGATTTTGGCATGAATTTTAGCGGGTACGGTTTGGATATGGGTAGGAGGGCAATTTGGATCCGACCCGTACCCGGAGCTAGACCCATAAGGGCCATAGGTGGAAGTATGAGTCTAACGGGCTATTTGTTTCGTCGTAAACGTCCGTAATTCGTAAATGACTTACAATTCAATTACAATTACGTCATTTGTTTGAACCGTAATTCATAAAAGACTTACACAACTCAACTACCACTCACTTGCAGCCCAATTATTACTCACTTACAGCAGCCCAGTTACAGTTAATTTTGTGGTCATGCAAATTTGTATTATTTTTATATTAATTTTATTTTTTTTTAATATTTAGAATTTTTAGTATTTATTTGTAATATTAAAACTTTTTAAATCACCAAATAGTTAATTTTGTGGTCAACTTTTTCACTTACGACTTACACATTACAACAACCAAACACCGTAAAACACAATACACTTTCCCACTTACAACTTTATATTACCAACCAAACACCGTAAAACTTACATGCATGTAACTCATTTACAACTGTAAAAGACTTTATCAATTATGACTAACGAATTACGATAACCAAACAGAACCTAAGATGAAGTCACAAATTCGATTTGTTTGGGTATGCATTTTGCAAATTTCGGACCCGCCCTGATGAAACTTGAAAAGACTTTAGTTTAGGCAATAAAGAGGAAGGAGTTCGAATCAGAATGTAGGTCTGACTGAATGATAATGCAAGAAATTGGATTACGATGGAGGTGCTAAGTTCAAAGCTAAAAAAAAGCTTCCTAACATAAGTAGAAGATCAATATCAATTTGATCCTATATTATAGAAGTGATTAGATGTGGTCGGAGGATTGTTTAAATTTCTTGGAAAAATTAAAATAAACCCAAAAAATAAGGTAAAATTACTAACCTTTTGATATCACACTGCCTTAAAAGATTTTTTGCACGCGCACCCCCGATGGACTTCGTCTAACAATGAAATCTTCCAAAACATTAGAAGCCTTCGGAACCGTGCAAGCGCTGTGAAAAAGTAGATGTCGAAGGTAGAATAGTTACAAAAAGTGACACAAATGCATGTGCCAATGGCTAAAATGCGCTAAAGAAAATAAGCAGCAAAGAGAGAAGCTCGATTTACAGGTGGTGAAGGAGAGAAGAGATGAGAGATGTGTTGTGCCTTCCAGGGGAATTTTAACGAGTGGTATGAGAGCTTCTCAGGTTCGGCTGGGATAGTGTGTCGATCCCGAGAGTATCGTGGTCTGTTCCGCAGAGATCGTGTGTCGATCTAGAAGTGGCGTTGGTCTGTTCGTGGGGGTCATGTGTCGATCTCATAACAGCGTTGGATTGTCCGTTGGGATCGGATTTGGTGGAGTAGATCGTTCAAAAACTCGTATATGGTTTCACTTTGAGGTAAAGTTTCAATTTTTATCTATTTGGATTTACTTCTACAGCAGAACCCTTATAAATTAATAACATCTCTAAATTAATAAAAATTCTGGTCCAACTCGGGCCAGTGTAAAAAATTAATAAACCCATCTATTATAATAATTAATAATTTCTTTTTGAAACTTAATGTAAAATTTTGGTCCCGACTATCGCATAAATTAATAATTTCATAAAAGTATAAAATATATTACATACAATGTTCAAGAAATAGAAAACACTTTAAGATGCTAATTTGCACAAGGCCACCATGTTTGATATTGTTTACTTCATCCTTTATCTTTTGTATTGTTCTCAAGAAGTTATTGTGATCACCTTCTTATTGTAGTTAAAAAATTTCAACTAAATTTAGCATTTTAACAGTCTTACTTGCGATAAGATATATTTATAAGGAGATGTTTAAGAAGCTTACAAATAAAAGTGAGATTTTTAAGGAGATTAAATGCTATATAGCTGTTGGAAGAGTTTGAAGGACGTGAAACATTAAACAGACACATTTTCTAAGACAAAATAATAATTCACAAGGTAAAACCCTTTAAAATAATAACCCTTCTAAATTAATACTCAAGGGTGGGTCCCAAGAATATTAATTTAGAGAGGTTCTATTGTGTTTGATTTTTCGTATTATTGTTAGTGATTTCTGGAAGAAATATGGTCGAGGTTAATCAGTTCATGATGAAGACTGTGAACTTTCACCTGTCGAAGATCGATGTGGTAAAGTTTGATATCACAAACAACTTTGATATGCGGAGATGCGAGGTGATGGTGCACTGAACGTGCAGGATTTGAGAGACACGCTGCTTTTACAAGAGAAACCATCAGAGATTTCAAAGAAGGATTGGAACAAGAGGAATCAGACGAAGTGTGATGTCACTAGGTCTTATTTAATATAAGACATCAAGTATCATGTGATGAATGAAACTTTCGCAAAGAAGATTTGGGCTTTGAAACTAAGTATTTGACGAAGAGGATCGAGAATGGCGATATCTAAAGAGGATATTTTACTGCTTCCAGTTGAAGAAAAAAATCTCCATTGGTGATCACATGAATAACTATACAAAACTTCTTGCAAACCTAGCTAATATGGATAAGGTGATTAAGACCGAGGACTAGATGTTGATTCTTTTAAGCACTCTTCGAGGTGAAGAGTATGAAACCTTCGTTCTAATCTTGATCAATAGTAAAGCTTCACTTAGCCACAACGATGTGTCGTTTGCTCTTATGAGTCACGAGGTAAGGAGGAAGGACAATGAGTCTTATTCTAGTAGCACAACAGCAGCGGCGTTGACTGCAAGAGGAATTAATTACAATTATAGGAAGGACGAGGAAGATGTTGGTAAGTCCACAACTGGTAATAACAAATTGGGAAAGAATCAGTGATCTTTCTGTAAGAAAGAATAACATTGGAAGATTGATTGTCTAAGACTCAAGAAGGAGAATGGACAGAAATCACAGGCAAATTTTGCACAGGCGGATGATGGTACTGATTTAGACTCATCAGAGTTTTCTCTCTATTACACTTACTATTTACTATTAAAAGGAATCTAAGTGAGTTTTGGATATGGGTGCAACCTATCACGTTTGTCCCAAGCGGAAGTGATTTTCTAGTTTTGAAAACTAGATGGAGACTTCTTGTTGTTCGATGACAGACACACATGTCAGATTAAAGGGATAGGTACAGTTCAGATCAAGTTGTCTGATGGGCTGGTGAGAGAAATGAAAATTATGAAATACGTAACTCAGTTGAAGAAGAGTTTTATCTCAATTGGAGTTTTGGAAGCACATAGCTTGAGAGGGACTCTTAAAGAAGACGTTCTTAAGATGTCCAGTGGCTCATTAGTTGTTCTAAAGGGCATTCGACGCAACAACTTGTACTACTTGAAGGATAGTGCAGTTACTGAAAATTTGGCAGGTTCAGAACATTTGAAAGGTGATTCTACAAGAGTATTGTAGATGAGACTCAAACATGTTGGTTTGGATTCTTTGTAAGCTTTGGCGAAGTAAGGAGTATTGGAAAGTACGTTGACCTGCAATTTGAAATATGGTGGACATTGTGCTCTGAACAAGAAGACGAATGTGAAATTTGACATCGTTACTTACCGCTCGGTAGGTCTTCTTGATAATGTTCATGTTGATGTTTGGGGTCCTATCAAGACTGCATCACTTGGAGGCCATCTCTTTTTCCCGTTGTCTTGTCTCGAAAAGATGAGAAAATACAAAATAAACCTCTCTTTTTCACTTCAAAATTCTCTAAAATTTCTATTTCCAATTATTCACACATTTAGAATATTTAGCTTATCATGGTATGTCAACTCTCCTAAAATAATTCGTCTACTGTAAGAAGACCATTAATAGAAAGAGATGTGCATCATTACTTAGGGAAGATCACATCTTTAATTCGGTAATATCTTTTCTTAATTGTTATTTCATTGATAGTTTTTGTGATGAATTTAAAATAGTTTGATGACGATTTGAGAGGACTTAGAGGTGAAAATGAATCCGAGTAAACAAAACTTTATCACCGACCATCACTTTTTCTAGGCATCAAATCTTCAAAAGAGTGAAAATCATATTAATTGTCTATTTTTCGAGATTATTTTGGGTTTTAAAAAAATGTGTCCAAGGCTTTTTTAACTTTAACCATGAATGTTACCTTACCTAAGTTACCTAAAACCATTGACAAAAGCAAGTAAAAATAAAAATGAAAGATTTAAGATGATTTGTGAGATATTATTTGCTCAAGCGTGGTGAAAAAAGTGGGATTTTTCAACCTCTTGTCAGAGCGAATTAAAGACATTGAGGTGACATTCAAAAAAAAAAAAAAAAAAGACATTTCCATTGATGTTGACAGTCAACACAATCTAACTCTTGAAATTATCAAATTGCAACCTCTCAGATTCTAAGGTCTTTTTGTTTGGTGAAAAATAGTACAGAAAATTGATTTTTTTTTTTTTTTTTTTTGAATTTTGTCAGCATCTTGGGATTTTTTCACTAACAAAGCTGTTGGTTTACTGAAAAAAAAAGTCTAAAAAACTTTATCAGTTTTCCTCAATGAGGTAGGACAATGTTTTCGTCTCAAAATGAGAAACAAAAACAATCAGAAAACTTACAGCTGTTAGACTCAGTTTTTTCAAAAAAGACCTGGCAACAGTCAGCTTTTCATGGGCCAGTTTCCTGATCAACAGGTCTTAAAATGTGCATTTGCCATTTGTTACATAAATGACTATTTGATAATGATGAAGATTTATTTTTGATCCAAATAGCATTTAGCTTTTTGGTATTCCGCCATCAAATAACCAAAATTGCAAACGAAATCTTTCTCACATTTCTGATCAAAACAGAGAGCATAGAATTTCCTTTTGTCTTCCACCTTTAAATAACCATTGACTTCCAACATAAAATAACTAAAGAACAATGTGAGACTATATTTGCTGACTATATTTGGCCTCTTGAATCTTATTCATCCATAATTGACTGCTTCTTATATTGTTAGAGATAAAATGAGCCTTAAATAGTGATGAGAATCATTTTAATTTTAAAATATAAGTTTTTATATTTAATTTGGTTCCAACTTTCTATTCAATCTCATACTTTTTTATGAAAATATCAGTAACACGAGGAATTTTTGTGTTCTTCGAAAAACATAAGGATATATAATTTTAACGAGCATCCAAGTAGCTATCAAAAGAAGCGGCATGCATTTCTGTAGCTTACACGCAATGGATGGAATCTATCAATGACAAGAAAATAAATGATTGCTCTTGAAAGCACACAAATATTTGACATTGAGACAGGATCCTCCAATTAATCAGGAAACACCATCATCTTACTCTGCTCATGCTTGCTTGTACTCTTCAGTTTATCTTGTCAACATGCATGAAAATGGTTGATGTAGCCCTGTGTTTGCTTGTACTCTGCACACTCCAGTAGCTTTACTCATGGGATTTAACACTATGCGAATCATTAGCCAACGATTGATAATTCGCAAAAATCACGGTTCTATCCCAATCGGAATAGTTAGAAGTTGGAACAAATGCTTTAAGACTAGAAAGGATCTTAGCCGCTGTTTGGTTACACGAAAAACAAAACAAAAAATATTGTTTACGTGTTCACCTCAGTTTTTTCACAAGCAACCGTTTGATTGCGTTAAAAAAAAAAAAAAAATCACGCACAACCCCACAAACAGTGCAGACCGTAAACATTTTTCAGAGAAAAATGTTTCGCTCGCCCCTGACTCTGAAACTTAACAGAAAATACTGTTCGTTGTCAGAGTGAACAATATTTTAAACTGAAAATGCACGAAACAATATTCATTCTATTTTCAAAAAAAAAAAAAAAGTTTTTCAGGCCAAACAGCTCCTTGGTTAAAAGGATCACTCCAGCAAGCATCATATTACAGTTATCACAAGAGCTCAACGTCAAACGTCCCTTGCAAGTAATAACCAAGCAAGCAACGTATAGATTCTATCGACCGCCTATTAGATATCCATCCCTCGGTACAAATTCATATTACTATTAAGGGCGTGCTCGGACTCTTGAAAAGACAAAAGTAAAAATAAGCAACAGTCTTATCTCTCAATTTTTCAATGCAAATCTGACACGCGCCCCACCAAGTGTCAGGATTTACAACCGACTTCATAACCTCTTGGGCTGAAAAATCTGAAGAGCCAAAAAGTCAATGATGACGCAGGCTCCATCAGCCCTTTCCGTCTTCTCAAACTGCGAGCCAAACAAACACAATTCGGTACGGTACAGATGAAGGAGATCTGAAAGCGGGCCCACCAGCATTTTACTTTTCTCCTCATTTTACAATCAAACAAACAGGCTCTAAATCTCAGATGATAAAGCAATCAGGCCAGTAGATAATCCCCAAACATCAAACAAGAAAACACAGGCAATGCCCCTGGGTGGCAAAAGAATTATGCTACAATGTGTGCATAGCTCTTCAAGAGGAGCCAAGGTACAGATATTGTCCACATACAACTTTGAGGGGAGGCCGATGTTCCCCTACTTTATAAGCATTGGCAAGCATATGCTGCAACTTTAGAAGGTAAGGATAAAAAAAATCGGGTATAAGCAGAAGAGAGGGTGTAGATAATCAGATTGCGGTGCCATAATTGATAATCTTTGTTGCAGCGCTGTTGAGAGCTTTCTTTTCTTGCTTAACCTGAGAGACGAGGGCAGAAACCTGCGAGTACACGAACATCACCAATGTCATCAATCGGACTCTCGGCTCAAAGAAATTTCATTTACAATGTTTATATCTTAACTTTATAGCATTCAGATGAGGACATATGATATGTATTATTTGCATACACAGATTGATCTCATTAGCCTATATGAAGAATATTGTACATTCATGGTCTCATCTGATTAAGGCATAATGCTATTGAAGGTTTAAGCATTGGAACAAGTAATAATGATCACCATTGGGAATGTTAGGGGTATGTATTTTCAGCAGAAGAATAAATTCAGTTCAATCAGTGTGCCCTATAGAAAACCCTTGTCTAAGATTTCAACAGATTTCTACAACCAGAGGAGAGCACGTAATTCCTCAAACTCTATGGCCGTGTTTGGTTTGGACGAAAAATGAAAGAAAGAAAAGAAAATGAAAGAGAAATAGAAGTGAAAGAAAAGAAAAAAGAAAAGGACATGGTGATGTTTGGTTGAGAAAGTTGCAACAGAAAATTCCAAAGAAAATATTGGAGAAAATAATTTATGTAGTTGCAGATTCCAAAAATACAGTATACATATCAAAGAAAATATACAATCTAAGCATATAAGTTTCCTGAAATCCAAGCTAGAAAAAAACAAATTTCATGAAATTGAAGAGAGGCAAACCAAAACTAAACAATTAATCTTTAAAATTTTAGAAATTTCTGAAGAATTTCTATGAGCTCAACCTAATCCTGCTGACAATGTACTCGATCCAACACAATTAAGATTTATTGGGGGATCTCGAATAAAATTGGATGAAGATGGGCGTTTGTCGATGATAGTTGGTGACCATCAGCGATAGAAATGTTTGACTATCTGCGATCGGAGATAGAGGATGATCACGAATATTGGTTCAATTTGAGAGAGAGAGAGAGAGAGAGAGAGAGAGAGAGAGAGAGAGAGAGAGATCTTTCCCTTTCTCTCGAGCTTGCCATCTCCCAGACTCGAGAGGATCTCGGATTGATGGTCGATGAGAGGAAATAGGTGGCTGCCGACGATCGGAGATAGATGATGTCGATGATCGGAGAAAAAAAAATGACGATGATTGTAGGTTGAGAACAGTTGATAAGGAGAGAGAAGAATGAAACCTTTTCTTTCAAACTCGAGCTCGCGCATAGATCGCATTCTCTCCGGCCCGAGAGTAGATCGGGATGGTTGGAGCGGAAATGTTTCCTTTCTTTCCTACATTTTCTCTAGGTTTTGGGGGAGAGAGGCTAAGAGAAAATCATAGGACATATTTTCTCCTGTTTACTTTCACTTTCCTTTTCTTTTAAGTTTTCTTCCAAAACAAGCAGAAGAAAATTAGTTTCCCACTTCTTTTCTTTTCCTTTCTTTCACTTCCCCGCAAATGAAACACAACCTAAGTTGGATTAACAAGTGATTGGTCAAGAATGATCATTCACCATTCCGCCACCAAATCAACAATCTTTTCCCTCTGCTTTCACAATAGATTATAATAAAACCAGATTAGATGATATATTTTTTGCTATGGGATGGTCAAATATGTAAAGAGAATGCATAAATCCATTTAGTCAGCAGTTTTGAGGATTCCATATTGGATTAGATCGTTTATGATATAATAAATGTTTCCAGAGTATAAACCAAGGTTTGATGCGTGCCCTACAAGGATCAACAGAAAACATTTTATGAACATATCAGTATATTACTACAAAAGGTATAATAATGAAGGGTTCACAGCAGGACCAAGATTTATGATGTACCCTAAGAGGATGCAGCATCAGCAAAATGTAGTCATCACATACTAACCTGAATCGCAATCACCTTCAAAATCGAAACTGAAATTTGGAATTCAAAACGGGATAAGATTTCGGGTTTCCACTCTTGCGTGGGCTTCTCACCCAAAATTCGAGAGTAGATAACTCAAGATTTAAACCGGATAATTTGAGAAAAATTTTAAGCATTCAATAATCCAAAAGAAGTAGTCAGGGAACCTTTTATAGGCTTTACAATAAATGACTTCTAAAAGAATAACCGATGTGGTACTAAACGCCCACAAAAGAACACCTATTACATTAGCCAAAATATATATATATATAAAAACAAGTCTAAAATAAAATCAGGCTAAAACCAAAGAGTTGTATTACGCCGCTTCCTGAAATAGACGCGATCGAATCGCCCACAAAGCGGCGTAATGTCCTCATAAATTCACTCGAGGTGGGAAGAACTCGACTCTGCTGAGTGTGTGGTGGGAAGTTGCTGCTGGCTCTAATACCAAATTGATGTAATACAGGATTGCAATCACCTTCGAATACAAATAAAAAGGAAGAAATAGGGTTTACAAGAAATAAAATGAAAAGAGAGATTAGGATTGGAAAAAGAAACAGATAACTTTGGACTTAGCACCCCTTATGCGAGCTTTACCCAAAACTCAAGAGCACTCTCAAGAGAATTTAACTGAAAAAAATTTTAATTATTCATTGTCTACTTATTTATTGAGTTGAGTCTCTTTATATAGGCTCTTACAAAGTGAACTTCTCTATCACAACTAATGTGAGACTAAGTTTCATAATAAAAGAAAAAGGTAAACTCAAAAATAGACTAAGGCATAAAAAGATAATTAGCACCGTTGTGATGTCCCCATCATTTCCCCCGGGGTGAGAGAGAGATTCGACCCTGTCGAGTGAGGACACCTCTCGTGAAGCTCATGAAACATCTCAGTCGGGCCATGGTGGTGGTCGTGACGCACTAATGTATCACATCGAGACCAAGGTGGTGGAGGTGGATCTGGTCTCCGTGTTGGATCGATAAAAGATGGTAGCTTGATCAAGACACCAATAGCAGACTGAGACATATAATCCATGATGAAAACTGAACCGACTGCACTTTAGGTTTGATCTCCTGTGAGCCTGGCTCCTGTAGACATATCTGCAATGGGTCGTACACATCAGACGATCTCAAGAAAAATGATACCCTCATAACTGTCAAAGGTGGTACTAGCTCTAAAGTATGCTCCGCTGGAAGATCTACAAGGGTCTCAAAATGGAGCTCTTCAACTTTCATAGGCTGTGGGAAAATCTCTTCTTGCCGTGACACCGACTTAGCAATAACTTCTAGCACTCGCTCTGGCTTATATAAACTTCTGGCTCTGGTTCTGAATTGCCATCAACTTCTGACTCTAATTCTGGACTATCAACAGCCTTTATCGCCCTGCTTTCTAGCATTTTCACCATACCAGCGAGGATCTCCTTACATTCAACAACCAGATCACTGAATTGTGGCCCCTCGAGGTGTGGAGTATACCGAGTATGAAGTTCTTGTAAGATAACCCAATCTCGACAGTCGATATGACTGTCTTCCCACCCACCAATAAGCTTCTCCAACTAGCTTTATTTGGGAGTAATGACACTTCTGCGCAGGTGTTAAAGAGAAATACCTGAAAAAATTCTCAAGATGATTTTCTCACTTTTCATACCCATCCTGATCATAAAAACTCCGAAAATACGGGAGCTGCATACATGTCCCTTTCAATCTCCTTTTCATCCCCATCAGTATAAATATATTTGTTACAAAAGTAAAATCCCATGACTAAAACTCAATGTATAAAGATCAGAGATTACCCAATAAACTCAGTGGCTCGAATTGGACTCAAATTGGGCTGAAGATATACCAGAATGCTGATTCTCTGCTGCTGGGACAGTACTGGAGCCAAATACGAGCTCGTGGAGATCGGATCTACTGCTCAAGTGCTATAAAATCTTTGTAGTGGCTTCGGGGCTCAGTCACGAGCCCAACACTTCGAACAAAGCTCAAACGGACTCCGAACATGTGAGAAACAGACTCCAGACTGGTCGAGGGTGGAAGATGAACAGTAATTACTGTTCACAGAACAATAATTACTGTTTACGATGAACAATAAATTTTTTTTTGGTTCCACCCTTTCTGTTTTTTTCCTCTTTGTTTTTTTTTCAAAGTAGATATAGATCTAACAGTAATCGATTTTTGCAAGATCTAGATCTAGAGATCTAGACCTAGGATTTAGGAAAGAGAAGAAATTCGAAGGGGATTGGGACCAAAGCTTGATACCAAAATTGATGTAATACTAACCTAGATCGTAATCACCTTCAAAATCAAAACTGAAATTTGGAATTCAAAACGGGAAAAGAATTCGGGTTTTCACCCCTCACGCGGGATTCTCACCCAAAATTCGAGAGCAGATAAACTCAAGAATTAAACCGGATAATTTGAGAAAAGTTTTAAGCAATCAATAATCCAAAAGAAGTAGCCAGGGAGCGTTTTATAGGCTTTAAAAGAAATGACTTCTAAAAGAATAACCGATGTACTAAACGCCAACAAAAGAACACATACTACATCAGCTAAAAAAAACATAAAACAAGTTTAAAATAAAATCAGGCTAAAACCAAAGAATTGCATTACGCCGCTTTCTGTAATAGACGCGATCGAATCGCCCCCTAAGCGGCGTGATGTCCTCATCACAACTAGCTTAGTTTTGATTAGTATAATGCTAATCATATTGCGAGTTACTGCTAATTTTTTTCACATTCATGCCCCTAACGGAAAAGAACATCTCACGACTCCATCAATATTCTTAAATTTTAGGACCGTCTCATTGGAGAGACATCAAGAAAAATTTCAACTGCTAGATAAGCAGAACTTGTTCTGTTGAATAGGTTAATAATCAGATCTAATAAGACGTCAGCTAGTTCAAGAGCATGAATGATTAGGGGGAAATGGAATTCAAGCTTAGGTCGTTCAGCTGAAAGATTAAAATTTTATTTGCTAGAAGACTAACCTCTGAACGGAATCGAGATGCGTCTCTTCTGGGAAACTCCCTGATGGCATCTTTTAGACCTGCTTGACAAAAATCTCTTACTAAAACCTTAAAAAGGCCCAACCATTCCATATTCAACTTTGCCATATTGAATAAAAGTAGAAGAGTTGGAAAAATATGTACCCATCGCTTCTCTTTCAATGCGACTCACAAAACGTAGTTCACTTTGGATTCCACGTCCTTCTTTTCTGCAACAAGGTAACCACCATATTTACACAAACGTAAATATTGGAATGAGTCATCAATAGAAAAGATATTTTCCACAGAATATAGCATACATGAGAGCCTGTCGTCCCCTTTCCATTTCCTCTTCTGCTTTTCGAGCTCTTTCCTAAAACATGAAGTACAACAGATAATCACCAATATGTTACCTCTTGGATGAGGGAATTAAAGCAATTCAGTAAATGGTACTCGGGAAAGAACGTTTCTGATATAAGAAAATTATGAGACTAAAATGTCATACTTCAACAAATATAATCTTCTGTGGACTGATGATGGTAAATGCAACAAACGCATAGAGATCTGCAGGTGGTTTCTATTTATTGATTTACTAGTATACCGGGCCATGCCGTGCACTTTTAAAGAAAAGTTTATAGAGGATAGATACTGAATTACAATTATACTTTATCGTAATTCTGAGATCAAGTAATTACAAAATTTTGTGTTTGGCTGCTGCAGTTGGGGTGTAGGAGTAAGATTTGAACCCCAACAAGAGTAAACCATTCCTTACACCAACTCGGGAGTTGGTGCAAGAGTTAAACTTTGCCCTTAAAAAAGTAGAGGACAAAGTGCGGAAATATGTCCATTTTCTTTCTAATTTTCCCTTGAAAATACATCCATTAACTCTTGAGAAATTTGCTTGTTTGGAAGAGTTAGCAAGAGTTAGAAGCCTAACTCTTGTTGCCAAACAAGGCCTTAGTGGACAACATATATATTCTTTTTTTCCTCAAAATATTTTGTGATATATATGAAAGAGTAAGGAAGTCAAGGTTATTTTAGTGCTCATTTAAATTTAAATATGGTATAGTTTATCTAAAATAAAAAAGCAAACAAGAAGTTATCCTATATTCGTACTCATCAAGTACTTATCCAAAAGAGAAAATGCACAAAAGGAAGATAATTGATAATATTTAAAAATGACATGAGTTCCTCTATAGGCTAAGATTTAGAATAAAGGTTATGATAGAATTGTAATTGTTTCTCTTAAAATTATATATGATTTTGGAATTCAAATATAATCTCAAGATTTCATATGCATATATCATGCAATGCAGTGTGCGTGTGCGTGTGTGCGTGCGTGCGTGTGTGAGAGAGAGAGAGAGAGAGAGAGAAGGGGGGGGGGGAGAATCTTAACTGAGCAAAGGAAGCATATTATGTATTTTATATTATTCCTCAACATTTACAATTTAAATAAGTAGCTAATGATTTAATATCCAAAAAATAAATTTAAATATTGGGTGAAAAGTAACAATTGATTAATTGTTTCATAATATATCCTTTAAAGGTTTTGGTTAGCGTGTAATGACTAATGTATAAGTTTTACCACAAAATAACTAAGAGAAATTTAGTTCACATTAGGTAGTTTGCACATTAAAAGAACATATAATAGGAATGCATGAACAATGGTATTGATGAGATTAATATGGACAAGGACTCAGCCTCTTAAAACTTTTCAGATTTATCAGTTGGTTAGAATTTTGAATTTTTGCGTGAAATAAATGAGAATAGAACTTGGGATAAATATCTAACAGAAGAAAATAGAAATAAAAGGAGAGATGATTTATATAAATGGACTGTTGGTATTGCAAATAATAAAAAAAAAATCGATTGCAGAGAGGGATTGGAAAAGAGTTTGGCTTTTTTATTTTCTCTCTCTCTCTCTCTCTCTCTCTCTCTCTCTCTCGGGGGGGGGGGGGGGGGGGGGGGGGGGCTATACAGTAGTGTTAGGAAAAATCAAAATATCAATAGAACAAAAATCATCAAACTACCCATTTTAAACACTTATGTTTCTTAAAGTTTTTAACTTCAAATACTAGGTCCCAGTATGGGAAAAATTGACAGAGAAATATATTCCAAGTGGTGCTGCTAACAGCAGTATAGTTTTGTGGCACATTTTTCTGTTTTCCTTTGTTTCTTCTTTTTTTTTCTTTGGTCTGTTTTGTTTTTTATTTTGTTTTTTGGTGTGTGCGTATGTTGTTTGTTGTGTGTGTGTGTGTGTTGTGGGGGGGGGGGGGGGGGGGGGGGGGGGGTGTTGTTTTGGGGTTGGCAAAGGAGATAATTGTGCAGCCTACATGACTGGAAAGTAACAATTATAGAAAACATCATTAATTGTGTGCATATCTTTTAAAAGTAAACTAGAAAATCCCAAAATATTAAATATTTTAAACTCTTAACTCTCAAGTGCAAGCAATCATATTAAAGTGAAACTAGGCCATAAGAAACTATTGAATGATGCAGCATAAGCAGTTAAGCGCCTATCAGAAAGGAAGTACCTCCAACTTTTTACTTTCATTCTTCACGAGATTTATCGATTGTCGCAGTTTAGTAACTTTTCCTTCAGCTGATGACAACAATGACTGTGGAAAGAAAGAATATGAATCAAGTGTGTGACGTATCGTCTAAGGTACATCTACAGATATTGATATCAATGCAATAATAAGAACTTAGAGCTAATGGAACATAGATTCTGTACAACTAAAGGAATGATATATAATGTCTGTAGATAACAAAATATAAGAGTTGTTTAAACATATGCTCTTATAGTATATAAATAACAAGAGGGTGTAAAAGCAAGGAGTGAAACACAATGACAAGTTTTGAAGATATTTGTGAACATTATAAACGATAGTTACCAAGAGAAACATTAGAGAGGGATTCAAAATTGTTCCAATATGAGAATTTGAAATGCCTTTGACAGGAATATGTGCGCGCGCGGAGCCTTACTTCTCTTGGTTTACCATGCACACAAAACCCTAATAAAGAGAATATTGTGCTCGAGCACAAAAAGCATGATACGTCCAGTAACTAAATAATGTAATTAAACTCATTATTGCAATCTGAAAGTTCAAGCAAACATTAAACGTACATTTATTTTCAAGGAAATTACGAAGAAAAGCATTCATCTGGTATGTTTTGGTTTGGATATAGTGAATTGATCTTTCATGCTTAGTATGTTGATAGAGTCCTACACAATAAGTAATCTGCAAGAGTAATGAAAGAATTACATGCCATGAGTGCATTTATATTGCGAGCAGTCCATAATGATGCCAGTCTACTTTAACAAACTCTGATATTATTTTGACCTTCCACTGATCAGTCTGATAGAAAAGACATAAGCAAGTATCCCTTTGTACTTTGACGTTAGTATATAAAGCTTCCTGAACTTAGTAAGAAACAGAATAGACAAGGAGCTTACTAACATAACTGATGAAAGAAAATTGCACAAAAAAAGCTGAAAGCACTCTAGAATGCAACCAAGCAAGATGAAGCTAAGGAATAATTTAGTAAATTTTCTAAGGGGGAAAGTGATGTGAAACGTGCGCAGGTGCTCGGAAATCAGCGATAATATCACTAAATCCACGCTTCACGAACAAATTATGATCGTTGGATAGGAAGGATAAAAACTAATAATATCAGTTAACAGGTTTATCAGAATAACATGCATAAACTGATCGATCTCAAAGCAAGAATAATTAACGAGCTACTTATGTTATACCGGAAAAGTTCATTATCAATAAAGAAGCTACTGAATTAAAGAGAAGCATAATTACACAAGCTCACCTATAATTAACAGAAAACAATCGATAACAACTCAGATATGAATTATTAGACTCGAAATAAGTGATTGAGATCAAAAACGTATCTACTAAGGATCATGTTGACCTCAGTGTCCTGCTGATGAGTAGCTCTGTCTTCCACAAATCTAACGCTTCGAGAATGGCTTGAATCAGACTCCAGAATGCTGAGAAACTGCCGGGAAAATCAAACTCGATGTGCTAACAAGTCTGTTTCCACTTAACGGGTCTGCAACTGTAGCTGCGGGTCGAGTTCTGCAAAGTGAGCGGGTCGGGCAGAAACTAAGTGGGCCGATCTATGCGTAGCCCTGTCTTTCACGAATCCAACACTTCGAGAATGGCTCGAATCATACTCCAGAAGGTCGAGAAACTGCGCGAAAATCAAACCCGGTGTGCTAACAGGTTTGTTTCCTCTTAACGGGTCTGCAACTGTCGCTGCGGGTCGGGTTCTGTAGATAGCACGGGTCGGGCAGAAACTAAGCGGACCGGATATATGCTTGCTTGTAGATCTGATTAGTGCTTATATGCGGGTTTGCAGACTCAGACCCAAATCTGATTGCGGGTTGGATCCGGGTTGAGGCAACCTTAGGGGTTTGGTTTCCCTATGAACCCAATGATCAGATCTTGACCTTTTCGCAGGTAGCTAGGGAAGAGGAAGGAGGGGCGACGGCGGGCATCAGCGGCGGCGGGAAAGGAAGGTGCCAATGGTGGCAGTGTCGAGGGAGGAGGATGCACGTAGTGGAGGGAAGAGGATGACGTGGTGGCAATGGGTGCAAGCAGCGGAGCAGGCGAGTGATGGTTTGGGGAGAGGCAATGAAGTGGTAAGGCGGCAGAGCTACAGGCATGGAACAAAGAGGGGAGATGGCGACAGTGCGGATGAGGGGAGGAGATCATGTGAGGCGACGCAGCAATACGTGACACGACATGACGAAGAGTAGGTGGAGGTTGGTGGCAAGTTGCGGGTAGAAAGAGAAAGGTCGAGGGGAAGATGTGCGTGGTGGAATTGTTGGCGGTCGAGAAACGAGGAGAAGAGAGAGGTCGGTTGCGTGAGGGGAAGAAAGAGAGACAATGGTGTTGACAGTTGCAAGTGGGTGTCGAGTTTGTGGACGCGGTGTGGCAGCGCGCATGGGAAAGAAGAAGAGGAGAAAAGGAGGCGTCAGGGAAGAAGAGGAGAGTGGGTTGGGTTCTATGCTGTGGGGGAAGGAGGGAGAACGAGAGAAAGAAGGTGGCCGCGAGAGGAAAATGAGAGGGAAAAGAGAGAAAATATTTAGGGTTAAGGTTTTGAAATAAAGAGAAAATAAAAATAAATCCTAAAACACAATAATAACTCACAATAATTCTCAATAAAATTCTGCATTAATTTTATTCTTAACAAGTGAGCCTTTAAATAGGCTTTACAAAGTCTAATTTTTAAAGTACAACTAATGTGGTACTAAACTTCAAAAATAACAGAAAAGCAACTAAAAAAATCAAAAATAAAATAAAGCCAAAAATACATAATGACTCAGACTATTCGAAAAAATTGAAGCGACTCGTCTTCTTCAATGATGATAGACGCGCCAAGCTTATGTCTGGATATCCGCATCATTCTCTCCAGATGGGAGAAAACTCGACCCCGTCGAGGTTAAAGATGGAGATGCTCTCATACTGCTCCAAAGCATGCAAGTCGCGTCGGCCAATCCACATATCATCAATCAGTACCTCTCTTTT
>JAVJIF010014224.1:0-145317 GCA_038442645.1 Agave tequilana
ATAATGCCATATCTGGTTCTAAAGGCTGTTTAGGGACATCTTCTGATTTGATTTTCAATTGGTGGTATCCAGATCTTAAGTCCATTTTGGAAAATACACTTGCACCTTGAAGCTGATCAAAAAGATCATCTATCCTCGGAGTGGATATCGATTCTTGATAGTGACTTTATTCAACTCCCTGTAATCTATACACAGTCTCATACTTCCATCTTTCTTCTTTACAATAGTACAGGAGCACCCCAGGGTGATACACTTGGCCGAATAAATCCCAGGCCTAATAATTCGTCTAATTGTTCCTTTAATTCTTTCATCTCTGCTGGTGCCAGTCTATAGGGAGCCTTTGATATAGGTCCTATTCCAGGTAGAAGATCAATGGAGAATTCTACTTCCCTGTCAGGAGGTAGGCCTGGCAATTCCTCAGGAACACATCAGGATATTCTCTTACAACTGTTATGTCTTCAATTCTCATTTCCTCTTTCTCCTTGGTTAATATGCTGCCAAAAATCCTTGACATCCATGTCTTAATAATTTAGTGGCCTTTAAGGCTGAGATCACATGGAATGCTGACTTTATTCCTTGTCCCTATGAACACATATTCTGGGGTCCCTGGTATTTTGAAGATTATTTTCTTTTGATGGCAGTCTACATGGGCATGGTGTGTTGATAACCAATCCATTCCTAGGATGACATCGTATTCCATCTCTCCTCGTGTGATCAAGTCTGCCTGTGTGTTCATTTCTCCTATGACAATTTCACACCCTTTATAATATACATCAGTAGTCAAAGTTGTGCCTACCGGGGTGGACACCGCCAGTAGAAAGCTCAAGGGTTCGGGTATCTTATTAATTTTTGAGGCAAAAGATGAGGAAATAAACGATGTGTGGCACCAGAATCAAATAATGCTCGAGCGGTTACTCCAGATAAATAATAGTACCTTTCCACCATTGAGTTAGACGCCCGGACTTCTGTTGGGTTAAAGCATTCATCCTTCCTTGAACCCTGGGCTGTTGCACTGAAGCCTGCGTCATGGTTGGTCTAAATGTGTTGCCCGACCGTCGAAAAGCTCCTGATGATCCATTTGTCGGGGCGATGCCTGCGGTCCGCCTGCCTGTTCCTCTAAAAGCACCAGTAGGTCCTCGAAGTGTCGGACAATCCCTCCTCATGTGGCCCATTTGGCCGCAGGCAAAACACTGTTTTTTTACCTGGCAGCTTCCTGTGTGATTACGGTTGCATTTAGGACACCACGTTCCTCCCGCGGAATTTGACGCGGATAAGATGCATGTGGCGAGTTTTGAAAAGATCCTGCACTCCTGGGCCACGAGTCTGCCATCATTCTTGGAGTTGATGCTGACGAAGGTCCAGTTCTTCCTCCGAACCTGAAGTTGGTGGATCCACTTCTTGGTGTGCTGAGATATCGGAAGCGTTTGGCAGATGTCAACTCTCTAGTTCTTATATCTTGATTTTCTTGTAGTCCCTTTCAACTTCTAGAGCCTTCTCTACCGCCTGACTGTAAATCTGAAGTTGAAATGGAATCAGTTGGCTCCTGATTCGGGCCTCAAACCCCGTACAAATCTTTTTGTCCTGTCTTCTTCTTCAGACACCAACTTACCAGCATACCTTGATAGCTGGGTGAATTTGATTTCATATTGATTCACTGTCAATAAATTTTGCTTTAATTCTTGGAATTCCATCGCGAGCTTGTCCCTCACTACTCCGGGTATATATTTCTCATTGAACTTTTTGACCAAAATTTCCAAGAAATTTCTTCTCCTAGGGATTTGGCTCCTGTTTTAACCACTTCCCACCAATGTTCCGCCTCGCCTTGGAACATAAAAGAAGTGAATGATACCCTTTGATCCTTGGTACATTCCATCACATCAAGTATTTTACAAATTGACGAAGCCACTCCTCTGCTTGAATTGGGTCTACTCCTCCTTTGAATGGCGGAGGGTTCAATTTTTGAAATTGCTCTAAGGCCCTGCGTGGATTGTTTACAGTGGTTAACTGCATCAACCAATCCGCATCCTGTCTGGGGCTCTCCGATCAGTATTGAATCGATCCATCGAAATCTCCTGATGGGTCGGAGGATGGACACTCCCACTGTACTGTGGGGTGGGGCGCTCCCCTCAGAATTTGTATCCGGCGGAGAAAGTTTAGATCCATAGCTACCTAGAAAATTTAACATTCTGATTATCAACAAAATTCTTTGAGATACGAAAGTTTCATATACAAAATGTTTACTATTATTATAACTTCAAAAGATTCGTTTACAAAATTGACATGCAATGCTTATATTCATACAAAAGGTACAAGCACACAAACTAAGATATGTCCTTTCTGCACATTTTGATTACAAAATACAAAACCCTTCCCTTCCCTAAGTCCTAAACATGGAAGTCCAAAATATTTATCCTCCCAAAATGCTATGTCCTAGTCCCCCGACTTCATGGAGTGATGTTAGAGGCTGAAAAGCTTTTGTCCATACTATCCCGGCTGAGGTTTCTCCCTTATTGACTCCTTCTTCTGGATCTTCTTCTGGATCCTCTTCCTCGGGGTCTTCTTCGGGGTCTTTTTCCCTCGGGATCTTCTTCTTCTCTTCTACTGGATCCTCTTCTTCTTCGGGATCCTCTTCTGGATTTTCTTCCATTATACTGTCATCCCCGCATCTCCAGTATTCATTATCGTCGTATAGATCCATATCTTTAATCCAACTTGAGTTCCACCAAATACCCCCATAAAACATCCTCCCAGGGGACTCCACCTCAGCATCAGGTGCGTCTTCCTGGTCCTCGATCCTTGTCACATTCCTTATAACACTCTCGGCATCCTTTATGGTATTCTCCTTGTTGCGTTCTGCTACCCCTCACATTAGTACTACCTTTGGGTCCACTAAAGATAGTCTTTGATCCATTTCGTCAGACTCATAGTCCCAGTCCATACTATTTGCACTCCAACTCTGACTTTCCATCTCTGAGCCCTCTGATGACAACTCGGGGGTGCTAGAATCTCCCATCTAAAAGGATAAGGTTTCATATTAGCTTGTCTTCATTCTCAATCCTCAAAATATAATAAATCAATCACACATATCTATACAAATATATTAATAGAAAAACTTGTAATTATTTTACCAATTTCAGGTACCCTCTAGTTGAGTTACCCCTGATTTATCTGATATTTAACTTACTCTCCAGCCTCAGTGTCCCATACCACTGGAGATCCACACAATAGGCCCGCACCTCTCGTAGGATCCGTTCAAATTTGAGTATGCGGGTACCCGAATTAGAACGTAGGAGAACAGGCAAATATCATATATTTCAGGGAACCCATACACTTAAAGTTTCATGGTCCAATAGTAACCTCCCTAGTTTCCCACCAACAAACATGTAAAGTGTGCATACAACCCTACAATTAGTCTATCCTTAGTCTAAAACCTTCGCTCTGATACCAACTGTAACGGTCCCAGTAATTTCATATAATATTGAACTAATCCAATAATATTTCTTCTAAATTTCGGCAGCACCTTCCCTAAAATATAGACCATACCATACTACACCACTACAGATAATGTCCACAATGGACACAACACTTCCAATAAAACATTTCGGCACAATTGCCTACTTATGTTGTACATAATCTTGCATTCATCCATCAACACCAAAAGAGTTACAATGTCCTTTCCCACAATACATCATACTTACCATAGCATTTTCCAAGTCTTTCCATACATGAAATTAAGGTTACCTGTCAAGTTTATATTTAAATAGCCACACATAGAGTTATACTTACATTCCCAACACCCAAACTCCCCTTTCATACATCAAGTTCCCACATATAGATACAATAAGCAGTTACAAAAGTAAACAAAATATGAAGTAGATATTAATCACAAGTATGACATGAGAGGGGTCGATCACTTCATATCCAAAAGATTTTAGAACCTACATTGGCTTCTTACCCTTGTCCAAACCTGAAATTACAACATGAATAAAGATATGAGCTTGAAAGCTCAGTGAGTAAACCATCTAAAATCTACTAATCTATTTCCATATGTCAATTGGGTTTAAGTTGGTCCAGAAGTTTATTGAATTGGTTTCTACTGTGTTATTACATAACCCATTGTTAAGTTAGATGTCTCAACTACCATGAAAAAATTTAATAAAGTTTATTACTATCACACTTTAGCACATAATAGGAATGAATATAGTTGTCACCGTCTTCCCCCTTCTGCCGGCTCCCGCTCGGCCCCTTCCTCCAAGTAATATATTTATATGCATACACATAATATGATTTTCACCGTCTTTCCCCCTCCTACCGGTTCGCGCTCGGCCCCTTCTTCCAAGTAATACATAAACATACACAAGTATAAAAATAAGGTTATCACCGTCTTCCCCCCTACCGGTTCTCGCTCGGCCCCTTCCTCCAATAATATATACATATATACATAATGCCAATTTTCACCACCATCTTCCCCCTCCTGCCGGTTCTCGCTCGGCCCCTTCCTCCAAATAATAAATACAATATATAACTCATTCAATATAGCATACACTTTCATATAAACATTTCATATACTACGAAAAGTAAGCGACTATACGCTTGTAGAAGTTAACATTTATATAGACATATCAACCTCCTAATGTACCTATTTATGCTTTTATAATGAAAGTGTCACCCAACGCCAAAGAGTTACCTATCAAGTACATACATAGTATTTGTAGGATCTATATAACAAGCAAAACAACACTAGAGGGGGGGTGAATAGTGTTAATTAAACTTTAAACAAATTACTTGCAGAAATTAAAGCAATTAAAAAGATAACCACAAAAAAAATAACAAACGCAAACAGTGGAGAGTTATCCTGGTTCGGTCCTTGTGACCTACATCCAGTCCCCAAGCCAAATGCTTGAGATTTTCCTTTACTTTCCTTGTGTACACCCTACAACAAGTACCTTGTGCACCACTTGGCAAAACACCCTTCGCCAACGTGCACAACTTCTCTTCCGCCAAGAGAACAAACCTTGTACAATCTTCTACACCCAAGAAGACTCCTTGTACAAACTTCTTTGAAATGAATACAGTATCTTCCTATAGCCTTGATAAGGATTTGTAGTGGACAAGGTTCTGTATAGGAAGGTTTTACTTCAGAGTTCTTCACAAAGGAGATGGCTTTTGGTGAAGAAAGAAGTTGAGAAATTCAGTTTTCAGAAATCTGGAATTTTTGGCTTTTGGAAATCTGATTGAAAAACTTAGTAATTGGCCTTAGGAATAACTTCCCTATTTATAGATGTAGACTAGGGTCAGTTGGGGAAGTTATGACACCAATTCAGAGGATTAAAACGTTGTAAAACGTTGCCAATTTGATCAGATAAGAATAACTGTCCAACAGTCAGAAACAGCCTATAGTCGACTAGGAAACTGGATTAGTCGACTAGGCTAGGCAAAAGTTCACTTATTAGTCGACTAGGTATAAATATTAGTCGACTAGGAAAGTGTCTGTTGGAGACACAGGTTTCTGGAAAACTGTTTTTAGTCGACTGTAACTATCTTGTAGTCGACTTGAAACTTGGATTAGTCGACTTGGTTTACTGCTGGTCGACTAGATTTGACAAACAGAGAGTTGGAAATATTTTGTGTCCAGGATTAGTCGACTTGAAAAAGGGACTAGTCGACTAGAGTATCTGTTAGTCGACTAGATAGAAATGATAAGTCGACTAATTGACTCACAGAGTCCAAACAGAGAGTTAGGGGTTTTTGTTCAAAGTGGACTAGTCGACTAGGGCTATATGGCAAGTCGACTACATTGGGGTAGTCGACTAGATAAATGGGATAAGTCGACTTGGAAAGGTTAAGTTTTGTGTAAGTTATCAAGGCTATTACAAAACTTTCTAAGTTACACACCAACTTCCACAAACACCCATAAGCTTCAGTAAACTCCATCTGAGGTAGAGCAATCATCATGTAGTAGTCGTGTTCGTCAATCATCAAAATCTTGTAATTGGAGAAGCTTCAACATCTTGAACATGTCAGGTTCCAACATTCTCCCCCTTTTTGATGATGACAACATATGTCTATGATGGCTCCCCCTGCAACAAAACTCCCCTGCAGTAACTAAGTTATATAAAAAATATTTTGTCCCTGCAGAAAATGTTAGGTTGCACCTGCATGATTATATGTTAGTATGCATAACATATATATGTCAAATATGATTGAATTTGTCACAATGTTCTCAGATTATGACACAGATACACAAATATGTGACAGAACATATAACACATAGAACACATATCACAACATAAAAACTCACAAAACATAACAGAGTTTGATAACATAACAGAGTTTTACAACACAAAGTGACACAAACACTTAACACATAAAAGTGACACAAACACTTAACATAAAACACTACACTAACATAACAACTTCTCCCCCTTTGTCATTAACAAAAAGAGAAGAGACATAGTACGAAAAACATAAGAGTTCTGTCAAAAGAAAATAACAAAAAGAGACACTCCAACACCAAGAGCTTCAATCTTCGGATCCGGGAGGAGGAGGGGTGATGAATCTTGAGAAGACTGATTATGGCTGATTGGGTAGACTCAATGGATTGCAGCCTATCCATCATCATAGACTGATTCTCAAGAATGCGAGAGTGAGAATTCAACAAATCTTGTTGAGAAGATTGAATGGATGCTATCTGGGCGGACATGGAATTATAGAAAGCATCGGCATATGGATTTGGTTGAGTTGGAGGAGGATCGGTTGTGAAGATGTAGATGGACCATGTGGAGGACTTGGTGGATTTGAAGGTGGTTGTTGTGGTTCTGCAGAAGGAAAATCAGGTAATTTCATCCTATTTATGGCAGCACGATCAAAGAGTTCGAAAATCTTGACAACAGTATTTTCAGAAGCAATATCAATATTGTACTTCCGAAAAATTGGAGTTAGAAAGGCGCCAAATGGTAAGAAGGAGGAATGAAATTTGACCATGGTGTCAAATATGATTTTTGCCCAATTAACGTCATGTCCAGCCATGATAGCATAGACACACGACGATAATTCCCTGGAAAAGTAGTTATAACTACCAGTCTTAGGACAGATGTTATAAGATAGAATTCTACCAATTAGACGGGGAATAGGTCTAAGCTTGTTGTTGGTCATTGGTAGATGTTGACCAGGTAGAAAAATCTGATTTAAGATATCCTCATCATCCATGACAATCTCATCAAGAGTTAGGCCAGAATAGGGAATAGACAAGATACGACCAATTTGCTTGATAGAAAGCTTAATATTGACACCCTTAACAAAGGTTTCAAGATAAGTTGCATTCTCATTATCTTCATAATTTAAATGTGTGTAGAATAGATAAATGAGAAAAGGATAATATTCATCCTTAACTTCTGAAGAGAACATGTTATATAATCCACAAGTTCGAAGATAGGACATGATATCATAATCATAAAAATCATCATAATTGATAAATCTTCCGGGTATGATATCTAACTGAGACAAACGAAGATAATCTTTTTCTAGGACAGGGTTTCTCAGAAATAACCTAAAATCAACATTGGAAGAGGAAGAACCTGGGGTAAACTTGGTTTTCTTAGAACGAGACATGTTGAAAACTGAAATTGGAACAACTAGATAGTAGATATGGATGAAATGAACTGAAAGTGAAAAGATTATACCAGAAATGTGGAACTGAGGAAGAAATTGGAGGAATTTCTGTGGAAGAAACTCGCAGAACCCGGGTGCCCTAAATCTCCTCTGGTCGACTTGAACTCTCGGCTGCAAGGAAAGAATGAGGGATTTTCTAGGGTTTAGGAGAGTAATAGAAAGAAATCAATGGTTAAGATTAATCCTGGATATAAATCAATGGATAGGATTAAATCTGAGTGTAAACGGATCCATGACTTAAGTTATTGGGTCGGGTTTGAAACAGGAATCCGAAAACAGAAAAACAGAATTTCACAGTATTAGTCGACTTACAGGACAAGACTAGTCGACTAATCATAGGTCTAGTCGACTGATAGTTTTCTATAGTCGACTTAAAAACTTTCTGTTTCTCACAGGAGTCGACTAGGAAATTTGATAAGTCGACTAAGACTTTATAAGTCGACTAATAATAGTTGTAAGTCGACTAACTTGCACAAAAATACAGACTTTGAAAAATTCTAAAAAATTGTTTAAAAATCTGAAAAATTACAAATACCAAGATCTCTTCTAAACTTAATAAAAGTATCTTCTTTAAGTGGTTTAGTTAAGATATCAGCAACTTGATTATCAGTTGAAATGAAATTTAAAGAAATATCACCTTTTAAAGCATGATCACGTAAGAAATGATGTCTTATATCTATATGTTTTGTACGTGAATGGTGAACTGGATTTTTAGATAGATTAATAGCACTAGTGTTATCACACATAATAGGTGAGTTTGTGATATTCATGCCATAGTCAAGTAGGGTTTGTTTCATCCAAATTATTTGTGCACATGCAACACTAGCAGCAATATATTCTGCCTCAGTTGTTGATAATGACACGGAATTTTGCTTTTTACTGAACCAAGAGACTAGTGAATGTCCCAAAAAGTGACAAGTACCACTAGTACTCTTCCGGTCAGATTTACAACCAGCAAAATCAGCATCACTATAAGATAATAAATCAAATGTGCATGACTTTGGATAAAATAAACCGTAGTTGACTGTGTTATTTAAATATCTAAAGATCCTTTTCACGGCTTTAATATGTGATTCTTTAGGATTTGACTGATATCTAGCACATAAGCATACGCTAAACATTATATCAGGTCTACTAGAAGTAATGTAAAGTAGAGAGCCAATCATACCTCTATAGAGTTTCTGATCGACATTCTTACCACTTTCATCTTTGTCCAAAAAGGTAGTTGTACTCATCGGAGTATTCTTGTGACCAGAATTTTCCATGCCAAATCGCTTTAGGAGTTCCTTAGCGTATTTGCATTGGGAAATGAAGATTCCTTCCTTCATTTGTTTGATTTGAAGTCCGAGGAAGTAAGTGAGTTCGCCCATGTGACTCATCTCAAATTCATTCTGCATAGTCTTAGAAAATTCTTGACAAAGATCATCGTTAGTAGAACCAAATAGTATATCATCAACATAAATCTGAATTATTAAGATATCTTTATTAACATGTTTGATAAAAGAGTTGTATCTGCACTTCCCATTTTAAAATCTGAATTTAAAAGAAAACTCTTTAATCTATCATACCAAGCACGAGGTGCTTGTTTTAAACCATATAAAGCTTTTTTAAGTTTGAAAACATGGTTAGGAAATTTTTCATGTTCAAAACCTGGTGGTTGTTCTACATAAACAGTTTCTTTAATTATTCCATTTAAAAAGGCACTTTTTACATCCATTTGATATAATTTGAAATTCATAAAACATGAAAAAGCAAGTAATATACGAATTGATTCAAGTCTTGCAACTGGAGCATAGGTTTCATCGAAATCAATACCTTCTTCTTGATTGTACCCTTGTGCTACTAACCTTGCCTTGTTCTTAATGACTTCACCGGCTTCATTGAGTTTGTTCTTGAAGACCCATCTTGTACCGATGATGGGATGATCAGTAGGACGTTGCACAAGATCCCACACATCATTTCTCACAAATTGGTTCAACTCTTCTTGCATGGCGATTATCCAAAAATCGTCCTCACATGCTTCGTTGATATTCATCGGTTCAATGATTGAAATGAAGGCAATTTGTGTCATGTAGTTCAACTTGGATCTCGTTTGAACTCCTTGATTGATATCTCCAATTACCAAATCTTGTGGATGATTCCTTACTTCAACATAGGCTTTCGGTAACTCGGTAGGAATCTCTTCATCCTTAGACACGTTAGTATCAACAGAAGATATAACAATATTATCTTTAGGAGAATCTATAATATGATCATCATCATGTGGAGAATCATTAGAAACAAGTTTAGTCAAGGATTCATCAAATTTAACATGTAAAGATTCTTCAATTGTAAAAGATTTTTTATTAAAAATTCTATATGCTTTACTATGAGTAGAATAGCCAACAAAAATACCTTCATTAGATCTAGCATCAAATTTATCTAAAGCATCTTTTGTATTTAAAATAAAGCATTTACAGCCAAAAATCTTAAAATATGAAACTTTTGGAATTCGGTCATGAAACAATTCATAAGAAGTTTTATTTAAAAATGGTCGAATCAATACTCGATTTAAAACATAACAAGCAGTAGAAGTGGCTTCAGCCCAAAAGTATTTTGGTAAGTTACTATCCATAAGCATAGTTCTAGCACATTCTTGCAAAGTCCTATTCTTTCTCTCTACAACACCATTTTGAGGAGATGCTCTAGGAAAAGCAAAATTATGTGTAATACCATACTTATTACAGAAATTTGAAAAAGATTCATTCTCAAATTCTCCTCCATGATCACTACGAATAGTGACTATGTTTAGAGACTTTTGATTTTGAATTCTTTTACAAAAACTTACAAATTCATCAAAAGTGTCATTTTTATTTTTCAGAAAAATCACCCATGTAAAACGTGAGTAATCATCTACAATGACAAAAACATATCTACTCTTGTTTAATGAAGAAACACGAGTAGGACCAAATAAATCCAAATGCAATAATTCTAAAGGTCTTTTTGTAGAAACCAAATCTTTTGATTTAAAAGAAGATTTAACTTGTTTTCCTAATTGACAAGAATCACAAAAATAATCCTTTTTGAAAGCAATTTTTGGAAGACCTTTAACTAAATCAAATTTTGAAATCTTAGAAATGGTTTTCATATTCAAATGACCAAATCTTTTATGCCATAAAAAATAATCATTATTTGAAGCAATAAGACATAAATTTTCATTTGAAAACATGCATTCTATTGACAATTCATATATGTTATTGTTTCGAAAACCTTTAAATAAAATCTCTTTCATATTAGCATCATAAATAAGACAAACATCTTTTTCAAATACTATTTTATAACCCTTATCACATAATTGACTAATACTTAATAGATTGTGTTTTAAACCACTTATCAAAAGAACATTTTCAATAAGAGGTTTTGAAGAATTACCAACAATGCCGGTTCCAATAACTTTTCCTTTGTTATTGTCGCCAAAGATCACTGTACCTCCCTTTTTCATTTGAACGGAGGACAATAGTTGCATATGTCCGGTCATGTGTTTGGAACACCCGCTATCAAGTATCCATTTTTCTTTGTTCGGTACCTATAAGATAAAACATTATATATGGTACCCATCATGATAGGGTCCGAAAAAGGTTAGCCTTTAGGAACCCAAATCCAATTGGAATTTGGTTTCCACTTGTTAATATAAACATAATTCTTAGAATTACATACTTCATGAATAAAAGATGCAACATAGATATTCTTATCAATATTATTCAAATTCTTAGGAACCCATATATATTTGCATCTACTTCTTTTTGAAAGATCATTTCTTTTTACAAAAGCATTGTATGAATTATGAACATGTGTAGATCTTACAAAATTAGTCTTTGAAAAACCAATACCAACATGAGTAGGCTTATGAGTAGGCTTATACATGTTATCTTTTGAAAAATCAAGACCAAAATGGTTGTTAGACATCTTTTGAGAAGATAATAACATATTTAAACTTTCTTTTCCTTTATTAAATTTATTTACATTTTTCAAAAGATCTTCATACTTAACTTTGAAAATTATCATATCTTTATCTAAAACATTAATTCTAGAACTTAAAGAAAAAGTTTCCTTTTTAAGTAAAGTATTCTCTTTAAGAAAACTTCATTGTCTCTTTTTAAAGATACAATAACTTTTTCAAATTCTTCTTTTTGAGAACTAAAAGATGATGTTTGAGAAACAAGAATTGAATTATCATTAACAAGTTTTTCATTTTCCTTTATTAAAACTTTATTTCTAATCTTTTCAGTTTTGAAATTACTATAAAGTTCATTAAAGGTTTCTAATAAAGCATCATAATCTTGTACCTCATCTTCTTGGGCCATGAAGCAAATATTGGCGGTTTCCGTTGCTTCTTCTTCGTCCGAGGAAGATGAGTCGCTATCATCCCATGTTGCTTGAAAGGCCTTCTTCATCTTGTTGAATTTGTTGAACTTGTTGGACTTGTTGAACTTGTTGAACTTGTTGAAAGGTTCCTTTGATTTCATCATTGGACAGTCCTTCTTCATATGGCCTGGTTTGTTACACTTAAAACAAGTTGGAATTTCATTAGTATCTTTATTTTATTATACTTACCTTTTTTAAGAACCTTTTGAACTTCCTTGAAAGCATGGCCATTTCTTCTTCATCTTCATCCGAATTGTCCGTGTCTGAAGATGCATGGAAGGCAAGAACTTTCTTCTTAGATTGATGTTGTTGTTCGTCCTTCTTTCTTTCTTCTATTTGCACTTCATATGCCATTAGATTACCAATTAGGTTTTCTAATGACAAGGTTGAGAGATCGTTCGCCTCTTCAATGGCGGTTGTCTTCTTCTCCCATTCCGGTGTGAGTGCTCGAAGAATCTTGCGGACTCGTTCAACTTGAGTGTAGTCCTTTCCAAGAGATGCAAGAGTGTTGGTGATGTCGGTGAACCTTGTAACCATTTCGGATATGGTTTCGTTCTCCTTCATCTTGAACAATTCAAACCTGTGTACAAGAACTGAAATTTTAGATTCTTTAACCTTGTTCGTACCTTCGTGTGTTACCTCGAGTGTATGCCATATTTGATGTGCAGAGGTTGATGTAGACACACGGTTGAACTCTTCTTTGGTTAAGGCACAAAAGAGAGCGTTCATCGCCTTGGCATCCAGATTTGCACTCTTCTTTTGTTCTTCACTCCAAGCGCTGTAGTTGGTTGTAGGCTTTGTGTACGCTGCTTCTACGATGTTCCAAAGATCGTAATCAAGTGACTGCAAGTAGATCTTCATTCTACACTTCCAGTAATTGTAGTTGGTTCCGTCAAAGAGCGGTGGACGTTGTGTAGAATGCCCTTCTTTGTATTGGGATGATGGGAACTCCGTTGCCATCCTTGTATGATTGTTTGCTTTGAAACCTGCTCTGATACCAAATGTAGGATCTATATAACAGCAAAAACAACACTAGAGGGGGGGTGAATAGTGTTAATTAAACTTTAAACAAATTACTTGCAGAAATTAAAGCAATTAAAAGATAACCACAGAAAATAACAAACGCAAACAGTGGAGAGTTATCCTGGTTCGGTCCTTGTGACCTACATCCAGTCCCCAAGCCAAATGCTTGAGATTTTCTTTACTTTCCTTGTGTACACCCTACAACAAGTACGTTGTGCACCACTTGGCAAAACACCCTTCGCCAACGTGCACAACTTCTCTTCCGCCAAGAGAACAAACCTTGTACAATCTTCTACACCCAAGAAGACTCCTTGTACAAACTTCTTTGAAATGAATACAGTATCTTCCTATAGCCTTGATAAGGATTTGTAGTGGACAAGGTTCTGTATAGGAAGGTTTTACTTCAGAGTTCTTCACAAAGAGGAGATGGCTTTTGGTGAAGAAAGAAGTTGAGAAATTCAGTTTTCAGAAATCTGAAATTTTTGGCTTTGGAAATCTGATTGAAAAACTTAGTAATTGGCCTTAGGAATAACTTCCCTATTTATAGATGTAGACTAGGGTCAGTTGGGAAGTTATGACACCAATTCAGAGGATTAAAACGTTGTAAAACGTTGCCAATTTGATCAGATAAGAATAACTGTCCAACAGTCAGAAACAGCCTATAGTCGACTAGGAAACTGGATTAGTCGACTAGGCTAGGCAAAAGTTCACTTATTAGTCGACTAGGTATAAATATTAGTCGACTAGGAATGTCTGTTGGAGACACAGGTTTCTGGAAAACTGTTTTTAGTCGACTGTAACTATCTTGTAGTCGACTTGAAACTTGGATTAGTCGACTTGGTTTACTGCTGGTCGACTAGATTTGACAAACAGAGAGTTGGAAATATTTTGTGTCCAGGATTAGTCGACTTGAAAAAGGGACTAGTCGACTAGAGTATCTGTTAGTCGACTAGATAGAAATGATAAGTCGACTAATTGACTCACAGAGTCCAAACAGAGAGTTAGGGGTTTTTGTTCAAAGTGGACTAGTCGACTAGGGCTATATGGCAAGTCGACTACATTGGGGTAGTCGACTAGATAAATGGGATAAGTCGACTTGGAAAGGTTAAGTTTGTGTGTAAGTTATCAAGGCTATTACAAAACTTTCTAAGTTACACACCAACTTCCACAAACACCCATAAGCTTCAGTAAACTCCATCTGAGGTAGAGCAATCATCATGTAGTAGTCGTGTTCGTCAATCATCAAAATCTTGTAATTGGAGAAGCTTCAACATCTTGAACATGTCAGGTTCCAACAGTATTGACATATATCCCCCTTATTATTCCATGCTACCAAACCTAGTCCGATATTGCACATTTATAGTATCTAGCTAAAATAACGGTATAACATATACATAACACATAAGACTTAGTGTCGTTCTCCATCATATGCAATCTAAACATTTCACCGTGTTACTTTAACTTACATCGTCAATATGAAAATTTCCCAAATTCTTCAACATGCAAATAAATTATTAATCTAGGTAATGTACATATTATGAAGGAATAATTCCTAGATCATGCATAATGCGATTTCTCCTTCTTTTCTCTTAATTCCACATCATGAAACCGTTTTATTATTTTCATTATCTCTATCAATTTCCACACAATTAAATTTCCAATTTTTATTCATCAATCCTTTGATATTCCAAATTATGAACATCAAATTTTTAAACTAATTAAAACTTTTAGTCTACTCACTTTGCTTGACGAGTACCTATGCGAAGAATTCCGTCTCTTTCGCCGCCGAATCAAGCCCTAAACCAAAATAACTTTCTAATAAATCAATGATACAAAACATATTCTAATTACGAAAATTTTTCTTTTAGAATCTTACCTCTAATTAGGTATTGTTTCCCTAATTTTTTTGCTCGGAGAATTCTGAATTCAGTCCACGGATTTCCCGGAACCCACCTCGAAAAAACCCCCCTTTCCTCCTCCCCGGCACGCCGGCGGTCGCGCGCCTCTAGCGCCGCCCGCGCGCGCTCCCGGCGCCGCCCGCGCGCCTCCAGCGCCGCTGCGAGCCGCCCTGGCCGCCGCCCGTGCGCTCCCCTGCGCCGCCCGCGCGCCCAATCGTTGGCCGCGCGCGCCGCCCTGGCCGCTGCCTCCTGCGGCGCGGCTAGGGTGGAGATCGAACGGAGTGAGAGAGAGAGAAAGAGAGAGAGAGAGAGAGAGAGTCTGGATCAAAGGGGAAGAAGAGATTTTGAGGGTTTTTGTTTCTCAGCCAACGAAAGAGAAGAAGGAGAAGAAGTTATTATTTGGGAAAAATATAATAGAGTTAGGTTAAATTTGTAATAATTATTTTCCTATTTAATAATTTCCCTAATTACAAAAATTTGACACCTCTCCCTTCAATTTCCAAGATACCCTAATTAAAGTCCACCTCACTCCTCTTTTTCTCACAATTTGCCAACACACCTCTAAATAATATTCTTTTGAAATTAAAGTATTTTAGGTATTTATTTTATGATTAGGGAGTTGTATTTACAAGTATTATACCTTTATTAAGTATGTACCAAATACATAGTAGTAAAATGTGAAAATGAAGGTACTTAAGTGTGTATATATATATATATATAATATATATATATATATATATATATATATATAATTCTAGTTATTTTTCTAAAAGTTTTGGATTAAGCTTAAACATGATCGTTACACCGGTTAACTACAAATCATTAAACTATAATCCGGATTTATTTAAGTCTGGTGTTACAGTTGAGACTGTACGCTTTGCGAGGAGCTGGATCCACTCTCCCTTTGATTCTGGTACTCTTGCATTTTCTTTTTCCTGCTATTATTCCTTGATTCTTGTACATCACATTTAGCCTGTTATTCTATTCCTCATCATTTCAGATCCTGTGTAGTCTTATATGTATTATTGCAGTGATCGATGATTATTATAGTTCTGATTTATAGCTTGTTCAGGTTAATTTAGGCTTAGCGTATATACGTGAGGTATTTTCCTTGCGTATATACGTCGCCGACTCTTGTCGCGACTCCGTTTCCGCGTATTTTGGGAAGCGGGGCGTGACAGTGTTCCTGATGCAATTTTATTTTCAGAGCTTTCACTGTCTCTGGAAGGTTGAAGCCTGAGGAGGCTGTTGTAACTACCCTATCATCTCTACCGGATGAGGTTGTGGATACTGTTGGTACTGGATTGCCATCTGAAGATTCTGTTTCAGAGAGGAGGAGGAAGTTGGAGTTCCTTGAAATGCAAGAAGAACTTATTAAGGTGCTTACACATAATGCTCTCAAAGAACTATTTTCAACACTAATGTTATATTTTCTAGCATCTGCAAATAAAAGAGGATCCCAGATCTTGAAGGTTGTCTTTATATAATTTGAGATCTTGAAGGTTGATTTTGTATAATTATTACTTATGCTTTCTTTGATGATCAGAACAATTTGTCTGTTTTACCTGTTTTTGATGCAAAATTAATCAAGGACTAGGTACTTCAGAAAACCCCGTGTAAATTTGTTTTTATCAGCTTCCAAAAATTATTCCTTTTTTTTTTTTTGGAAAAGAAGTAATTCCCTGCATTTTCCTTTATATCAAAAGGATACTCGAAAAGTATTTTTTTTTTCCTGGTGTTAAAGAGTGATGGAGATGCATGTTTGGCCCGTAAGGGCCATAACCCAGTAGCTTAAGATTTTTGGTGTAATAGTTGTATGTCAATAGTATCCAAGTGTGAGGCTTCACACATCATTCATGACAATTTTGTATATTTATTTTGTCCTTTTGAAGGGGTTGTTCCCTTCTGGTATTTTCACAGAAATTCAAAGGCATACATTAATGGACCGCTATCCGTTAACTTAAGCTAATGAGTACGGTGTTTATCTCACTTATAATTGGAACCTCTTAAGGCTTATGAAAAATAAATTAAATCTTGTTGCATGCTTTGCTAGTCTTGATTTACACAGTAGTTGATTTGATTGGAGTAGACATATCTGTTGCACCTCTTGTGGTAGTTATTCTGTTACTTTCACTTCATCTTGTTATTCTTGTATCTGATGCTTAATCCCTTACATGCCTTTGGCTTTCCATGACTCCATGTGTCTTTGATTGTTATTTCTGCTCTGAGCATATATTGTTTCTTGCATGATTTGCATACTATTTTTGTTCATTTTATTCAAAACACATTATTGCACAAATTTAGCTGTATTAGGAATTTAGAAAAGCTGCATTGGGGCCGTTTGTTTCGCGTAAAACTCCGTAATTCGTAAATGACTTACAACCCAGTTACAACTACGGCGTTTGTTTGGACCGTAATTCATAAAAGACTTACAGAACCCAATTACCACTCACTTGCAACCCAATTACCACTCACTTACTGCCCAGTTACAGTTAATTTTGTGGTCATGCAAATTTGTATTATTTTTTTATATTAATATTAATTTTTTTTAATATTTAGTATTTTTAATTTTTTTTTAATATTAAAACTTTTTAAATCACCAAATAGTTAATTTTTTGGTCAACTTTTTCACTTACGACTTACACATTACGATAATCAAACACCGTAAAATACAATACATTTTTCCACTTATAACTTTATATTACTAACCAAACACCATAAAGCTTAACTCATTTACAACTGTAAAAGACTTTACCAATTACGATTTACGAATTACGGCCAGATATATGTAGCAACAAACTTTTCTTTGAGATATAACTGCTGTGGTTAATGCCACCAGCTTCTTAATATAATATTTATAAGAAGCTAAGGGATTGATTTTGATGTTATCCTGCAGTATGCTATATGGTTGACCAGTTGCCAAATGTGTCAAGCATATGCATACTGTGTCTCTGTGTGTGCGCGCGCGCGCGTGTAGTGGAACATATTCCTAAGGTGCTCCTTGGGTAACTTTTTGAAGATACGGGCTAAAATTACATTCTGGACCATCATCACATTGGATGATCCGCATTGTTTGCTGTGATCTGTGTCCTAAAACTGTTGTGTATAATATTCATGTGATTTGAACACCTTTTCACCGTTTATCAAGTGGTCTTATTGAATTATTGCTGGAAAAAACATTCTTTTTACAGCCGCTTGATGCTTGGTTAATATGTATGATAGCATGAATTTCTATAGACAAATGGAGATCACATAAACTGTGTGGATCATCCATTTGGATGTCCAATAGGTTTTAGGTGACTCCAAATTATGACACTTCTACGCACGCGCACAAAGAGGAATTAGTGTTGAATTTGCCCCAGGCAAGTTCAATGTTAGGCCATTCTAATGGAAGATCCACTCTGTCAAAGTTAATTTTTTTCCAGAGTACTTAGAAACTAATAATCATGTTATAAAGCTTTTATGGCCACTTTTCAATTAGGCACAAAATGAACGTCCCAAACTAGCATATTGCTTAGATCTACAATTTTGAACATACAAATTATCGATCAAACCATTTGATCACATTCTAAACATTTGAAAACATTTAAATACCCTTGTGTGTGTGTGTCATGGTCTTTTAATAAATTTGTTAATATTTTTAATTCACGAGCATGTCTCTGTTTGACTCTTTAAATTATATTTACACAGAGATGTATGCAATATCTTTGACAGTCCTTGCAATTTCCCTTTGTCTGGGTCGGTTCAAAATCTCGGTCGATCCGGTTTTGACTCGGCCGAGTCGGAACCGGATCAGACTGTGCCGGTCCGATTCCGTGTCACGAGTCAAGTGTTTTCTGAGAAATCGCTTGACTCGGGGCTAACTCGCCCTGACTCAGGCGTCTCGGCCAAGTTCTATCGGGTCCGGTCTGACTCGACCGAGACACCCGATTCGGGGCTGAGTCAGGCCCGAGGCGAGCGACTCTCTTAGCCCGTGCTCAAGATTTGCTCGGCTGAGAAGGGAAAAAAAGAAAACTCACCAGATCTGCGAGGTCGCTCCTGGTCGATGTCGTCTGCAGGGGGAGGGGAGCGAGAGAGATCAGCGGAGGAGAGGGAGGAGAGAGATCGGAGGGGGAGGGGGAGGGGGAGGAGAGAGACTGAGAGTCTGAGAAAGAGAAAGAGAGAGAGAGATCGGCGGACGGGGTGAGAGCGAGAGAGGGGGGAGAGATCGACGGGAGGGGGAGAGAGATCGACGGGAAAGGGGGAGAGAGAGATTGGAGGGGGACTGGGGGTGACGGCGGGGAGCTGGCGAATGAGATCGGGGGGGAGGAGAACGGCGGGGGAGAGGGGGAGAAAGAGGGGGGGGGGGGGGGGGGGGGGGGGGGGGGGGGGGGGTGGGGGGGGGGGGTGGGGGGGGGGGGGGGGGGGGGGGGGGGGGGGTGGGGGGGGGGGGGGGGGGGAGATCTGACCCGATCTCCCTCCCTCCTATGTCTCATATATTTTTTTGTTGTTCTCATGTTTACCATCAAATCATCCTATTTTTTAATTTTATCCCCCTCCCCGCTTTATCATATTTCTCAAATTTATCTCTCAAAACAAACTTATTTTGGATATATGATACATAAAAATTAATGTTTACATTTTTTTAAATTTATCGTGATTTTTTCAGAATTTTTGAGCTTTCTTGTAGCGTTTTACGTGTATCGCCCGAGTCCGTTCCGCAACGCCAAGATCAATGTGGAACAGTGCTCTCCGAGTCGGCGGTCGAGATCTCGACTTTGAACCATGGTCTGGGTTCTTTCCTACTTGAGAAACTTTTTTGATGAGTACTCCTTGGTTAGCTTCAAGGGTGTGATCAATAATTTAGATAACGATACCTGACAGCTTGCCCTCTCAGTCTTTTATGTATCTTGCCTATTAGTTTGTTGCCTATAATTGGAAAAGGAGGTGGGCACTGATTATGCATGGGTTTGATCAATCCTTCCATGGAGGAGCCATGTGGACTAAAAAGTGTGCTCTAGAGCAGGCTCCATTAGGATAGAAAAAGGCTTGGATATTGCTGATATTGCTTCCACACTAACTCGGCAATATTTTCTTCATATTAACTTGAATTTATTTCCTCTTTTGTTGATGTGGATTGTGGTTTTGGGCTCATTGCCTCTATGCTTTATTTTTCTAGGAGGAAGAGAAAAAAAAAGAGAAAGAAGAGAGAGCTAAGGTAAAGGAATCTGAGATTAGTGATGAGGATGTGGCTTTGAAAGAGATGATTGGTCCTACTGCTCGAGAAGCAGAGGAGCTGGCACAAGCAAAAACATTAGAAAAACAAGAACAGCTCTGTAGAATCAGCCGTGCTCTTGCTGTTCTATCGTCAGCATCTGTAAGGCCTCAACTCTGTTAATTTCTTCCCTTTCTTGAAGGTTCTGTTTTAATTACATTCTATAGATGATGTTCTGCTTCCATAGCTTATTTTTTGCTATTCGTCTACTCCTTGCAGTCAGTTAGTAGGGAGCATCAGGAGTTCTTGAGCCTTGTCAACAAAGAGGTAATTCTTATATTTTCATCAATACTACAACTATTACTAACCAATAAGTCTCTTTTATCTTCAATATGGCCCTCATGGCTGTTTGTTCAACCTGAAAGTATTACGGTCCTACTTCTTAACATGAGTTGTTTCCTTAATTTTGTCAAAGCATGTGGTTTTGACATTCAGTTTGCTGAAGCAGTATTGATTTTGCTAAGTGCAGATAGAATTGTATAATACTTTACTTGAGAAAGGGGTACTGATGGAGAAGAGGAGGCTAAGAAATTATACAGAGCTGCTAGGGATGAAGCTGCCGAATTAGCTTCAGGAGACAAGGTCACATCAGCATTTCAAGATAAGGTGAGAACCCTCCAGTTAAAAGATCGCCTCTGTTACATTTTTCTTTCCTACCACATTTTATTGTATATGATCTTTGGTTTTATTTTCTGTTGTTGTAGGCTAAAGCAATGGTACATCTTTAACATTTGAACTATTGCAATTAATAGGGATGACAACTTTTGACCCGACCCAATGTAACTAGCATGGTTAAGAGCTTTCCTTAGTCTGTTCAATCATGGGGTCAAGGGTTGTGTTCTGCAAGTTAGGGCTATGAGTAGAATCCTCGTGATTGGATGACTTTTAACTATAGAAAATCATGAAAATTTTGCAGTACATATTTTAGCTTGAGAATTCTTTCTAGTAATATATAAATTTGGATTATCTTCAGGTTATTAGATTATTGTTAGTAGTTTCATAATGTAGATCGATCTTATTTTTATGCTGACTTCACAAGAAGATGATAACGCAATCCAGCGACTTGAAAAAAATGTTCGAGGAGCTGGTGGAGTCACCAACTGGGTTGAGCTTGTCCCATATTGCTCAACCCTTCTGACCTGTTTTAGGGTATCGATCTTGGAATCATGAGCTACCAGCATGTTCAGTAGGATACTGGTCATACCTATACATAATACATCCTGTTGGAAATTAATTCATCTATAATGCGGAATAAAAGGCCATGGATCAAAGAATCATATACAACTCAAGATAATGAATCAAAACCCTAATTATGCAATACTTAAATCACCATACCTGAGGCCATTGATGACGATTGAATGAAGACCTTGATTCCTTTGATGAATTGAAGAAGAAGATCCTGCAAACCCTAAAGCAAAATTGATCCTCTTTTCTCTTCTCCTTTTCTTTTCTCAAAACTTCTCTATTCTTTTCTGATGGAGCAGCACGCGATAAAAATCAGCGTTTATTTTGATTTCTTTACAGGAGGAGAAAAGTGGGTCGCACATTTGCAAAAAGACCCCTTGAAAATAAACCTTTCCATCATGGTATCTTTTCTATTTTCAAGTGACCAAATAACTATATAATGTGACAATTATATGGGCATCCTTTATATCAGTTAAACTTAATAGGAATCCAATGCAAATACCAAGGTTATGTGGGCCACTTTAATATGAGATTAACATTCTCCCACTTGGACCACTAACCGATTAGGTTAAAACTTTAGAAAAGACAAAATAAAAGAAAAAGACTCATTTTCAAAATCATTTTGACTCCATTGGATTCCATACAGAAAAACCTGACATGTGCACAAATTAAAAAACAACAACTGATAAGCCCAAATATGTAATACTGTAATACTGCAATTAGCTTAGACTATCAATGCGAGTCATAGCGGTTATACAACATCCACGTCATACTCCCTTCTATGTACCACAACATTGATAACCCTTACTAATTGAGTCCATAACCATAATGACCCCTGTAATTGTCTTGTAAAGACATTTTCCTGTTTAACATACATCCATACAAAATATGTGTACACACAATTGGATAACAGGAAATAGAGAAACAAACTGTTATTTGTACAACAATGTCAATTACACAAGTACCATATATACATTTACAGATTACCCAAAGACCCATCCTTACAACATGTTCCTTAAATGTCTTTGGAGGTAATCCTTTAGTCAATGGATCAGCAACCATTAAGGTGGTACTTATACTTTCAATTGACACCTTCTGTTTCTCAACTCTTTCTCTAACCACCAAGTACTTCAGTTCTATGTGCCTAGAACCATTAGAGTACTTACCATTCTTAGAGAAAAATACGGCTGCTGTATTGTCACAATATATCTTCAGCGGCTTGGCAATAGAGTCAACTACACCAAGTGCTGAGATAAAATTCCTCAACCATAGTGCATGATTTGTGGCTTCAAAACAAGCTATAAACTCAGCCTCCATCGTGGAAGAAGCAATAAGAGACTGCTTTACACTCTTCCACGAGATTGCTCCACCTGCTAGCAAGAAAATAAATCCTGAGGTAGACTTCCTGCTATCTGGGCAACCACCAAAATCTGAGTCTGAATAGCCGATCACCTCCAACTGATCTGATCTACTGTATGTGAGCATATAGTCCTTTGTCCCCTGAAGATACCGCATAACCTTCTTAGCCAACTTCCAGTGCTCCATTCCTGGATTGCTTTGGTATCTTCCCAACATCCCAACTGCATAACTGATATCTGGCCTGGTACAAGTGCTTGCATACATCAAGCTCCCAACAGCTGATGCATACGAAATTTCTGCATTTGACCCTTTTCTAAGTCATTTCTGGGACACTGGCTACCACTTAATCTGTCACCCTTCTGAATGGGTGCAGGACTAACTGAACACATTTCCATATGGAATCTTTCCAAGACTCGATTGATATATCCTTTCTGAGACAATCCTAGCAATCCTCGAGATCTATCCCTGAAGATCTCTATGCCAATAACATAAGTTGCCTCACCCATATCAACCATCATAAATTCTTGGTAAGATAGCTTTTAGTCTCATACAGCAAACCAAGATCACTACTGGCTAATAAGATGTCATCTACATACAGAACCAGAAAAATAAACTTGCTCCCACTGATCTTTAGATATATACACTGATCAACAGTGTTTTCTGTAAATCCAAAAGAGGTAATGGTATCATTAAACTTTATATACCATTGCCTGGAAGCTTGTTTAAGTCCATATATAGATTTCTTTAATTTACAAGCCAAGTGTTCTTGTTCTTTAATTGCGAACCCTTCAGGTTGCTCCATGTAGATATCCTCATCCAAATCCCCATTCAGAAAGGCAGTTTTCACATCCATTTGATGTAACTCCATATCATAATGAGCTACAAGTGCCATAATGATTCTAAGAGAATCCTTCTTAGATACTGGAGAGAAGGTCTCTGTATAGTCAATGCCTTCTTTTGAGTAAAACCTTTGGCCACAAGTCTAGCCTTATATCGTTCGATATTGCCTTTAGAGTCGCGCTTGGTCTTAAAGACCCATTTACACCCGACTTTCTTACAGTTATAAGGCAATTCAACGAGATCCCAGACTTGGTTTTTGGTCCATAGATTTTAACTCATCTTTCATAGCATCAACCCATTTACTAGAATCATTGCATTCTATGGCTTGTGAAAACGAAACTGGATCTTTATTTACCCCAATATCATAATCAGATTCCTGTAGATATACCACATAATCATCTGAAATGGCAGATCTTCTTTCCCTTTGAGATCTTCTCAAAGCTGCCGGTTGTGGTGTTCTACAACATTTTCAATGGGAATATCCTCATGGAGTGGTGAACCAACATTAATTTGTTGTTCTGGAATCTCAACTTGATGATCAAGCTGAGGTACAACAATTTCTCTTGAAGGAAAGGTAATTGGGATATTTACCCTTACAACTTCAAGATCTACTTTTCTTGGTTCATCACTCCCACTAAATTCACCATTCTCTAGGAATCTGGTATTACCAGTTTCAACTATTCTTGTACTATGGTTAGGGCAATAAAATTTGTATCCCTTAGACTTATCTGGATAACCAATGAAATACCCAGATATTGTTTTTAAGTCTAATTTCTTTTCTTGTGGGTTATATATTCTGGCCTCTGCTGGACAACCCCAGACATGTAAATGTCTTAAACTGGGTTTCCTACCAGTCCACAGCTCGAAGGGAGTTGTTGGGACTGCCTTACTAGGAACCCTGTTTAAGATATACATAGCAGTCTTTAAGGCCTCACTCCACAATGAATTGGGTACTTTAGAGAAGCTCATCATGCTCCTAACCATATCCATAAGAGTTCGGTTTCGCCTTTCAGCAACACCGTTCTGCTGAGGCGTACCAGGCATTGTGTATTGAGCACAAATGCCACGCTTTTCTAGGAATTTGGCAAATGGGCCAGGATGTTGTCCTGACTCATCATATCTACCATAATATTCACCACCTCTATCTGATCTTATGATTTTAACCTTTCTATCTAACTGTCTCTCGACTTCTGTAATGAACACCTCAAGGATGTCAACAGCCTGAGACTTTTCATTAATTAGATAACATAACCATACCGTGATAGATCATCTATAAAGGTAATGAAATATCTCTCTCCAGTAAAACATGGAATGGAAAGAGGTCCACAATATCTGTATGAATTATTTCAAGGAGGTCTTTACTTCTTGTGGCACCTTTCTTAGTGTGTTTAGTTTGTTTTCCTTTATACAATCTACACACACATCAAAATCAGTGAAGTCCAGGTCATCCAAAATCCCAGTCTTCACTAATCTTATTATTCTATCCCTGGAGATATGCCCCAGTCTTCTATGCCACAAGATAGAGGATTTTTCATTTATTAAGCCACGTTTTATACCAACATTCGAATGCAGAGACAATAAAGATTGTGCAAACTCATCATTCAATGAAATTTTATATAATCCATCACATAAAATTCCATGCCCAACCGGCATTGAATTATACATTAAAGAGAGTTTTCCACAACTAAATAAAACAGAATATCCAAAAACATCTAATTTGGATACAGACATTAAGTTCCTGGAAATTGAAGGTACATAAAAAGTATCCTCAAGATTCATCTGATGACTTGTCTCCAAAAGTAGTCGATAAGTACCAACATATTCGACCTCCACTTTCAGACGGTTCCCCATAATGATGAATCTCTCACTTTCCTTCGGTTTCCGGGTTGTAAGGAATCCCTGCATTGAATTAGTTATGTGAGTTGTGGCTCCAGAATCAATCCACCAAGTGTTAGAAGGAACTTCAGCAAGATTTGATTCATAACATACAAAAGAAAGATTTGTACCTTTCTTTTCGAACCAAGCTTTCCTCTTGTTGCAGTCCTTCTTCACATGTCCCTTTCTGCCACAGAAGTAGCATTTGACAGTGAAAGCTTTTCTATGACCTTGGCTACTTTCCCCATGGTCATTTCCTTTCTTTGATGGAAATTTCTTACCTCTTCCATATTTACTTTTCTTATGGATACCCCCTTGAGTCACTGCTAATACTGAGTGCTGTCCTTCTTGCCTCAGTCTCACCTCCTCTTGAACACACATACTAGTTAGCTCATTCAAGTTCCACTTATCCTTATGAGTATTGTAGTGGATCTTGAATGGCCCAAACTGTGAAGGAAGTGAGTTGAGGATGAATTGAACCAAGAAGGACTCATCAACCTTCATACCCAGTGATCCTAGCTTAGCAGCCTTGTCAGACATGTTCAGAATGTGTTGCTGAACTCCTCTATTACCATCATATTTCATGGTGGTAAGTTCAGCCATTAAGGTACCAGCTAATGACTTATCTGCTGACTTAAATCGGTCCTTTACTGCAGACAAAAGTTCCGATGCACTAGTAGTATGTGGGAGAGAAGTCTTGATGTTATTAGCTATGGTCATCTTTATGAACATTAGACTGAGCCTATTAGACCTCTCCCAAGCTTTGGCATGGCTGACCTGTTCTGCTGTACTCTCAGCAGTTACTTCATCAGGTTTGTCAACTATTAAGGCCATGTCTAGGTCTAGGACACCCAGTGTAAACTGAACATGTTCATACCACTCTGAGAAGTTTGTACCATCCAAGGCCGGAATGCTAGTGGCATGAGTGTGAAGAGAAGTGGGGACGTTCACTGAAACATAATAGGACATAGCTCACATTAGGCCACGAATCAATACAATAACTTTAAATTTAATTAAGATGAACTATTGATATCACTCAGATTTCTCCTTTGGGCGAAACCTAAGCATATCTAGTGTTCACTCTTTAGGTGAGAACTTTTATCACCTACGTAGGTCTAATATAATTTATGCCAACTTAGATAGTAAGTCATGTTACCTTTGGGTATTCACTTCTACACCACTAGGTTGCATAAATTACACTATCCTACCCCGGTTCATAATTATTCGAAAGAGACTTTCCTTTGGGCTAGTCCCAATCTCCTAACTAGAACCGCCACCGAGAATATTATTGTCTTTACTGTCTACCTCATTAACATGTCTTTTATGTAGTTGTATATTCATAAGGTTTACTAACCTAGGTCACTTTGGCAACTACTAAATCAATAAGCCTTATGAATACAAACTAACCAATAATATTCTCTAATTCTATTATTTGTGTAATGCCATAATACTACAATACATTACTTGACCAAACATCAATCAATATTAACACAATAGCTTAAATGTGTTAACAATCATTAAGGATTGAATTAAGCAACAATTAGTCGACTACATAGTATTATTAGTCGACTTGGGTCAAGTCAAGTCGACTACAGGTTTAGGTCTAGTCGACTAGGGCAAACAAGGATTAGTCGACTATACCTACATGACTAGTCGACTACATATTTTATCAGTCGACTAGGCCAAAATTACAAGTCGACTATTAACTTTATCAGTCGACTACAAATATTATTAGTCGACTCCTGTTAGAATCCAAACTCTCGGTTAAATATTAGTCGACTTGGCCAAAAGGTTAGTCGACTATACACTTTACTAGTCGACTAATCAAAAACCCAAGTCGACTCCTGTTAGAAACAGAGAGTCGGGTAACTTTCGGGATGGACTATTAGTCGACTAATCAATCCCTATAGTCGACTAATATCCCACGATCCAGTTATCGAACAGCAGTTCCAGATTATCGCCCGAATCCCAAAAATTATGGAAAAATCGGGGAAAATTAGGGAAAATTAGGGTTTCTAAAATCCTAAATTTGATCCATATTAATTGCATAATTAGAGGAATGTATATATGATTTTAGGGTTTCCAAGAATCCTCTTCAATTCTACAATTAAAGATCAAAATCTGGATTTCATGAATTGTTAATCAAACCCTAACTTTTCATAATTCCTAAATCCAAGATGTATCGATTCTTTAATCATGGCTCTGATACCAAATGTTGGAAATTAATTCATCTATAATGCGGAATAAAAGGCCATGGATCAAAGAATCATATACAACTCAAGATAATGAATCAAAACCCTAATTATGCAATACTTAAATCACCATACCTGAGGCCATTGATGACGATTGAATGAAGACCTTGATTCCTTTGATGAATTGAAGAAGAAGATCCTGCAAACCCTAAAGCAAAATTGATCCTCTTTTCTCTTCTCCTTTTCTTTTCTCAAAACTTCTCTATTCTTTTCTGATGGAGCAGCACGCGATAAAAATCAGCGTTTATTTTGATTTCTTTACAGGAGGAGAAAAGTGGGTCGCACATTTGCAAAAAGACCCCTTGAAAATAAACCTTTCCATCATGGTATCTTTTCTATTTTCAAGTGACCAAATAACTATATAAATGTGACAATTATATGGGCATCCTTTATATCAGTTAAACTTAATAGGAATCCAATGCAAATACCAAGGTTATGTGGGCCACTTTAATATGAGATTAACACATCCTACTATGTAACTTTGAACACACTGAAAGCTGATCCAACCCAAATCCTCCCATATTCTGCAATTGCTGGTTTGGAATCTGATTTCATGAGAAGAGGTTGTGGACTGTTAGCCCCATATTTTTCATTGAACTGCAGAGGAAAAGGGAAATTTCAGTACACTAGAGGTTGTGGAATGATATCTTGGAATTTATTTTGCTCTGAATACAATATCTGCCTGCATCCCCCCGCTTCACTTTTGTATTATTAAGCTGCAGCTAATTTTTTATTATTCAACTGTTTTGCTGCATTTCAGATTGATAGAATGCTCCAAGCCTCGAAAAGGAGATTGATGATGTAGATGCTAAAATTGGCGATCGCTACAATCTGCTCGACAGGTAACTACGGTTACTCGACATTTTTTTGTGTAATTTACTAGCATGAGATGCTATCTGAAGTAGTATTTGTTTATTGTCAACTTTTGTTTTACTAAAGTTCTCTGTTTTGTTTAGCAACCAGAAGGCATGAAATCAGTTGAGAATATTTCTTAAATTCTCTTTCACGATACTGCTGCTGCAGTAACATATTGAATGTATAAAAAGTAGAAAATATTTTCCCCAACATATCTTCCTCAGTTACTTTGTCTCCATACATGATCAACTGAGAGACAATTTTGAACATTGTTGAGTTATACTCTTCACTATTTTGAAATCTTGCTAGAGCAGTTGCAGCCAATCGTAGTAGGCTTTGGAAAGTATAACACTCTTTGGTGGTCATATATTTCTTCTAAAAAATTTCAAAGTACAACAGTATCTTTCACCTCAAGGTAATCAGATTTCAAATCCTCGTGAAGGTGATGACGTAGAAAAATCATTGCCTTCGCGCAATCCTGCAGGGATGTTTGATTTTTTTCCTTGATGGTTATTTCAAGGTTCATAGCATCCAAATGATTTTCAACATCGAGGACCCAAGTTAAGTAATTTTTGTCAGAGATATTAAGTGCCAAAAACTCAAGTTTTGTGAGATTCGACGTCATTAGATAGCCCTAAGATATGAAAAACAAATGTGTTTTAAAATTATTTAACAATATATATGGAATACAAGTATGCAAACAAATTGTGTTTTGACTTTAGAATCTGTTATCAGGTGATCAAATTAGAAATCAAATTAAAAAAAATATATGTGTAATAATATGCTTGAAATTATAAGTTCGAGTCCTATTAAATTAGAGCTTCAGACTCTAAAATTATATCTCAATTTAGAACTCTGAGTTTTATAATTATTTAAAACTTTAGGCTTAAATCTTTAAGTAGTGAACTTCAAGCGCGTATATGAATAAAGAAAACATAATCTTTTATTTAAAAATGTTAAACATATAAAGAAAACATATCATTCTAATAAAACTGAGAATGATAAGCAGTAGTGTAAGTAAGAATCCATGTAGAGCACACATAAACTATCTTAACGTTTTATAAAAAGAGAACAACTATTAAGCAAAATTTTAACATTATAATTGTGAATAATCACATGAATAATTTACCTTCTAAAAAAGGATCACATATGTGAACAAAGTGATTGGAGGAGGGACACAACATAAAAGGCCAAAAAAATAACATAAAATAGTTGAAATATTCACAGAAGAACAAATTCGTGTTTAATGCAACAAACACTAAGAATAAAAGCATTTAGTCATGAATTTTCTTTACTGGTTGTCTTAAACAGTTTGAAAGCCAGAGTATTATTAGCTAAAGAAAAATTTTAAGAGCATTTCCTCAGAAACAATAGCAACCTTGAAATTCTTTCTTCTGAAGTCCAAAGAATATAATTAAAATGCACAATGCCGACAATCAATAAGAAAATATTTATAAATAGAAATGATGATACTTTTACTTCATTAGTCCCAACAAGGAGGAACTCCCAAATCACATAAAAACCGTTAATTAAGATTGAGAGCCAGCAAAAATAAGAAAAATGACCAACATGCTATATACGATAAGTTTAGGTAAATAAGCGCAAGATTGTATGCTCCAAATAACAAACACATAATCAACAAAATCGAATCAAACACGGTTAGAGCACCATGTCTACACGTTCAAATATTAGTAAACAATTGGTTCAAATAAAATAAGAAATTAGAGAGACAATAAATAAATCAAGATCGAGATTCACAACTACGCAAGCACCTCGGCTGTAAACAAGAAAATCATGCTAATAACGTATTATAAAACTAAGAAAAATTTAGAGAAATAAGAAGAGAAAGTCTAGAGAAATTATTCTCAATCTTGTATGTTTTTCATTAATCTTTGTAATCTCTATTTATAAACAAACATAAGCATATTTTCTCCACCGCGGTTGGTTTAACCGGTTGGCCTAAGTCGATTGAGCACAAGCTCCCAACAAGTTATCAGTTCGAACATCACAATACAGACATTTATTCTCTTTCCGACATGGCCCGGGCCAGACTCCGAGTTTTCTTCCCGAAGAACGCGATGAATCCCGTCGATGGTTGAGTTAGTTAGCTAAATAAAAAATAAACATATGTTATAAAGAAGAAGATGAAAATGTATGTTGCATTTACGACATATGTTACGAAGAAGAAAATGAATATATCATTTACTAACTACTCATGCATTTAACAAATATTACAAAAAAAATGTTAAGAAATATAATAATTATCTATTGACTCATGCATTAACAACATAAATATTTATTATTTCTATTTCCTTTCAAAAATCTAGAAGAGTCCCGTGTCCTCCGAGGTTCCTTTTGCAGCGGTTACCTCAGGGCAGCCCCATTTTGTCCTTTCCCCCGGGATTCGCCATTCATGCCCTGGAGTCATCGCCTTCCCCCAGTTACGTAAATGTAGCCACTTGTACCCATTTTTAACAGCCAGAAAGGGCGTGCGGGCCCCAGCAGTGATGATGGGGTGACCTTTTGAGTGTCGTTAGAAACGGTACTTGGAAACATTTGCTCTTTATCGGATCCGACTCCTGACTCATGAGGAGCCGTCGACGGCTTTATGTGAGGGGAGTTACGAGATTGCCCCTTTCATTTCATGCATGACACGCGTACTCGTACATATCTCACACCCGTTAAAGGAGTGACCGAATGCCCTTGACTTGTTCTTCATCCACATACTTCAAAATGGCGTTAGTTTTATCAAAATATTACTCTCAAAAGAATATTTTTTATATTTTTTTTATCAATTCTCAACAATTAATCTGTTTCATCAAATAATATTAAATTATTTAAAAAAATTTAAATAAAAAAACTCCCTATATCAATATCACATAATATTATAGCAAATTTTTAAATAGAGTTAACATTTGATATTGAGTTGGAGCACAATTTTGACGTTAGATTGGAGATGCCTACAAATCATAATATGATGTTGAACTTGAGATCTTCTGTGATCTAAACCTATCAATCTTGATGTTAGCAAACCTTGCTAACAATTATGCCATGATGTATGTGAAAAATGTAGATCGAAATTTGAATCATTATTTATTCAGCCCGACAGTGGTGTTTTACTGAGCAAATAAGTTATTCTGACAAAGAAGAAAGGAAGCCTCGCGAAGAAAGTAGAGATTCATATTTGGATCGTTTCGAAAAAAAGAAATAAGAAACGGAAATATTTTTACATTACTAATCATATAGTCTGATCTTAACGCTCTTATCTTATAAGTTGCGAGGTAATCCAACTCTCACTAACTCAAAATCTTCATTTAAGCGGCTAAATTTGTCTGGAGCACTTAAAATTATTTTTTAACTAATTATTGGGAGCGGATATTGCCATCTAAAAAAATGAGAAAGACACCCACAAATATTTACAAGTTAGCTATTATCTTTTTGGCAAATTTTATCCTTAGCTAAAAGTTCAAAATGCCCTTCTTCTTCTTTCTTCCTTCTTTCTTCTACCCTTCCCCCCTCCCCGCCACCCCCTCCCAATTTCCCTGGCCTCTGTAGGCTATCAAAAAAAATTACTTAAGATAAAGCCTCAGACGCGAACCTCCCAGATGCGGAGATCGCTTCCAGCCTCAGACGCGAACCTCCCAGACGCGGAGGTCGCCAGGCGCAGACCTTGCGTTCCTTTGTCAGACGCGGACCTTGCCAGACGCGGACCTCGCGTCCTTTCTCAGACGCGGAGGTCGCCAGATGTGAACCTCGCGTCCTTTGTCAGACGCGGACCTTGCCCGACGCGGACCTCGCGTCCTTTCTCAGACGCGGAGGTCGCCAGATGCGGACCTCGCGTCCTTTATCAAACATGGACCTCAGCCAGCTCCGTGTTTCAACTCAAACGCAAGCCTGAGCAGCTCCGCGTTCCAACACAGACGCGAGCCTGTGAGCTCCGCGTCTCAACATCAAAGTAAAGTCCGCGTCCAGCGCGACACCCGCATTTCTGCTATAACTGACAGCCACGAACTTGGTCAGTTACCGAAAAAGGTGACGGTCGTCTTTCTTTCCGGCGGGTTTGACGAACTACTTACTTGTGTTTGGTTACCCCCTTTACTGACTTGGGCTTAGAGGAAGAGATGCTCATTTTCCTAGCTATGATTCGGGGTTTGGGTCCGAAGGTGTGCGAGGTTGGCGCGGCCTCTTACTATTTTCATGTCTTTCGTATCGAATATTTTGTCCTTAGTCACCTCATTGGACAAGGACTCACTTCAGCACTCGCCCCTTCGTCTGTTCTCTCCACATAATAGGGAATAACTTCCCATTATGGAGAGATTTAAGGAGTTGGTTACACCCCAATTCCTCTACAAATAGCTACGAATAGCTAGAGGAGCCAGGGGGTTTTTGAAGGAGACAACTCTGAAAAAGAGGAACCCTGGGGGAAGGGGACCTCTTCCAAAAGGGCTGAGGAGGAGAATCCCAATGGAGGAATCCAAGAAGGCATGGGCAGAGGGGGAGAGCTACCTCAGCAGAGTTCGGCCTCGAAGCACTTGCAGCCTGGGAAAAGTTCAACTCTTTCTGTTAACTTGCTAAGTCCAAGTTCTTTAAATCTCTTTGAGATTCCATTACTGATAGGAGCTGTGCTACTTCATCAGTAGATCCAAAGAGAGGATCCACAAGAGGTCCTGACGTTCGGCCGGTCAACGGAGAACAAGACTCACTTTCTACCGTTACCTGAAGAACCCAGCATTAAACAAAGGGAAGATTCAAGACTCAATATCCTCCTTCCCTTGTAGTCGGAGTATAAGTCCGTTGTAATTTTTCAATTGATTCAAGGAAATTTTGCACGAATTTTTCGCCAATCGCAAGACAAATCCCAGTCAAGTTAACATCACACCTCTGACCAAACTTGCTCCAATCGCAAGACAAATTCCGGTAAAGTTAATATCACACCTCTGACCAAAATTTCAACTTGTCAATTCTCTTCAATAGAATGACAAGTCCACTCAAAATACTGTTATGTTCAAAATCACACCTCTAACAGTAGACAAATCTCAGTCAAGTTAACATCACACCTCTGATCAAAATTTTAACTTGTCAATTCTCTTCAATAGAATGACAAGTCCACTCAAAATACTGTTATGTTCAAAATCACACCTCTAACAGTAGATAAATCTCGGTCAAGTTAACATCACACCTCTGACCAAAATTTCAACTTGTCAATTCTCTTCAATAGAATGACAAGTCCACTCAAAATACTGTTATGTTCAAAATCACACCTCTAACAGTCGACAAATCTCGGTCAAGTTAACATCACACCTCTGACCAAAATTTCAACTTGTTAGTCCTCTTCAATAGGATAGCGAGTCCACCAAACTGCGCAAATCGCAGAATATCCCGATCAAGTTAACATCACACCTCTGATCAAAATTTCAACTTGTCAGTCCTTTTCAATAGGATGGCGAGTCCACCAAACTGCGCAAATCACAGAATCTCTCGGTCAAGTTAATACTACAATTCTGACCAAAGTTGCTTATATCGCAAAATCAATCGCTGTTAAGTTAACATTACACCTATGACAGTGATCTCCTCGATTTTCTCCGTGAAAATGAGATCTTTCAATGCTAAGTTAAACATCACACCTCTATCATGCATTTCATTGTTAAGTTAACATTACACCTATGACAATGATATTCTCTCAATTTTCTCAGTGAAAATGAGACTTTCGTGGTGCTAAGTTAATATCACACCTCTAGCACACATCTTTGTCAAGTTAATATCACACCTCTGACAATTCAATTTGCTCAAATTGCAAACCCAAACCCGTTACGTTAATATTACACCTCTGTAGCACCCCGTACCCGGGATACGTACCCAGATACGAGTCCCAAAATTTTTTCGACCATATTACTCAATTTCCTTCCTGTATGTGTCCTTGAGTTGTTATTACTTATACTTTTGAGCATCGGATCTGGATTCTCAGACCGAGAGTAAGCCCTGACCCGGACCGGGAACCCGATACCAGCCAGTAGCCCGATTTGACTTTCTGGTAGTCTGATTTGACCGATTTTAGTTTCAGAGACTGTTTTCTAATATTTTAGATTTTTCATGATTTTCTGGAATTTTCTGAAATTTTTCTGCAAAATCTCCAAAACCGGTTTCGGTCGGTATCGCTGACTGATTCCCGGACTTTTAGTTTTCTAATGGGTTTGAATTTTCAGAAACGGCTTTCATAGTACTTCTTAGAATTTCATTTTCTATCTAAATACATTTTTTGAGATTTTTCTAAATTTATCAAAATTTGACCGATTCTGGTGTCGGCCGGTATCGCCGGAAGATTTCAAGATTTTTAATTTGAAAAGTACATTGAATTTCTCAAATCCGATTTCACCGTGTATCTTAGAATAATATTTTCTATTTTTGAAAATTTTTCGGTACGTTTCTGAAATAGTCAAATTTTCGCCTTATTTAAATAATAATATTTTTACCGGCGATTTCTTTTCTGGCTTTTCCCTCCTCTACTCTCCTACTTTATGCTACCAGAAATTTTAACAAATAAAATAGATAAAAATAAATTTTTTAAAATATTTTATTTCCTTTTCTTATTTTTTCAATTTTCTTTCTTTTATTTCTTTTTCTTTTATTAGCATTAATTTCTCCCCCAATTATCGGCTTAATCGTCGCTAGCCGCCCGCAGCCCCCCCGACAGCCATGGGCTGCCGCAGCCCTACACCCCCCTACACCATTAATTGAACCCATTCCTCTCATCCTATTAAACTACTTCATCCTCCATTTTCAACATAAACCCAAAATTCAAAGAAAATCAACTTCATCTTCCTCCTCCAAATAAACCCACTCACGCTACCTCACGGCCGCCGTCTCCACCTTCACCACCACCGCCTCCGGCCACTTCTAAACCACCCAATCAACTCCCCAACAACTCCTCTTCACAACACCATCTCATTCCACCACCAACAACCTCCCACCACTACCAATTTCACCAAACCCCACCTCCAACACCATTCCTTCATCTCCAAAATTCTCCATCACCACCACCAAATTCTTCACTCCAACCAACCCAAAAACATCTCCTCCTCCTTCTCTAACTCCCCACAACTTCCAATCATCACCACAACCACCACAACCACCACCACCACCATCACCACCTCCATCACCAAACAACAACAACAACAACGCCAAAGCCACTCACCCCCTCCTCCCCAAACCCCGCGCGCGCGCGTCCAGCTTCCCGGCGCCGCCGCCGCCGCCGCCAGGCCGGCCGGCCACCGCCGGTGGTGGGAGCCGAACCCCCTCCTCCTTCTCTTTTCTTTTCTTTCTTTCTTTCTTCTTTCTTTCTTTCCTTCATTCAAAAACTCAAATCATTCCCTAAATAAAACACTTTCTCCCCTTTCCAAAAATACCCTCTACCATTCTATAAAATCACCTCCCTATATTTTCAACTCTACCCCCCTTCCTTTTTATTTCTAATTTCCTTTAAAAACACCATATTCTCTCTCTTTTTCTCTCTCTTTTTCCTACAACCTTCTCTCTCCTCTCTCATTCCCTCTCTAATAATTTTTATAAATATTTATAAATTTATATTTTAATATATGTAATTACAGGCTAGTGGATTCTCGTGCGGGTCACCGATTTTCTGGACTTTAAACCGGTATTTCGCCCCGGTTTCAGGCGAGTGCTTACTACTATATTAAAAATAATTGCCCTTGTAATTATAACAAGCTATTGACATGTGAATATTTTAAAATGTATAATACTTGCTATATATTTAATTCCGATAATTGTTATATTTAATTCCAACAATTGTCATGCTATATTTAATTTCGATAATTGTCATATTTAATTCTGATAATTGCCATGCTATATTTAATTCTAATAATTATCATGCTATATTAATTCCGATAATTTTCATGCTATATTTGACACCGGTATTTACCATGCTATAGATTACACCGATATTTACCATGCTACACTTGACCCGTGACATCTGACACTGGCACACGGTATTTACACTGGTACACAGTATTTACACTGATATGTGGCATGTTACACTTGATATGATATTCATGACTGTGGCACTTAGTATTTACACCGGTACTCGATATATGGACCCGGTATTCGAGATATGACATACTTGACACCCGCACCTGACACATGGTATATAATATGTTTTCATGCGGTACAAATACATGGACTTGACATCATGACTCTTGACTGGACACTACCACCCCTGATGCCTGATTATATGACATATCCATGACTATCACTTTTACGGGGACATGACATGATTATTATATTATTAATTGCCAGATATTTGGTACTCCTGAACTCCTGTACTCCTGTATACTTGGACCCCTGAAATAGGGAGACTCCTGATATTACTCCTGATATTATACTCCTGTTAACCCCCGTAATAGGATAACCATGGATATTGTACATTTGTGAATACCCCGTAAACATTATTATATGAGATTCTGTCATATTTAAATAACTTACACCGGGATGGGGGAAATTGATGGGTATCGATATAGCTTATGTGTTTATGATGGCCATAAATATGTTGTACAACTTCCTGTAGGATTCGACGTGGAGGGCCACCAGGCGCTTCCGAGGGGTGTACTGGCACCCCTACCCCCTTGTCTGCCTGTCCGGGTGTGCTATAATCCCCTAGGTATATCCTGTGGGGAACGGTGACACTCTATTCCTGTTCGGGCGTATATTAAGACCTTCGGGCATATAGTAAGTCCCGGTACCTAGCGGTACGTTCCGGCTCAGTACCGGATACTCCTGGACCGTTGTCCCGGGCATGCACGGGACCCATTCTAAACATGGTTCGTCGTTCCCCATCAATTTCTAATAATTTGTCTCGCTTGATTTGTATGCGGAAGTATATGGCACCGGTCATATACCGAAACATACAAATTAAACGAGTCTTAATAATAATAACTTGATAGTTGACTTATGGTTACATGAATTCTGTTACTTGTCATTTTTGATAGTTGTTACCCTATGCTTACTAATTTGATTACATGACCTGCTACACTTGTTTTATTTCATGATTCACTATTTATTATGATTATTCCATGTTTATTGATCTTAGTACATATACTTGTCATGATGCACTTGCTATTATTTGTACTTACCGTTGGGTTTTCTTGTACTCGCTGGGTTTTCCTAACAACCCTGGATTTGCATGTCCAGATCTAGCAGCTTGGACCGAGGTGGACCCATCGGCTGAGGATCAGGCCTACCTCGAGGAGCAGGCGGACCAGCAGTAGCTCCGTCCGGTCTTTTCTCCCCGCTCGCGAGATCCCCTTTCTAGCTCGTGAGTTATTATCTGTTGTATCATGTGCAGTCTACTTTTATATTATCTAGTGATGTAATATTGATGTAATATTATATCACTGTTTGTGATGACTCAGTACTTGTATAAATTATGTTGGAATGTATAATACCACGTATTTCCGCACTCTGATATAGGTGTTGTGTTGTATTGATGCTTAGCGTACATACGTGATGGTACCATCGCCCTGCGTATGTACGTCGCAGTGGCGTCTCCGTACCCGCCGGGATCGGGGCGCCACAACCTCTGACGGTAAAAATCTTCATGGATCCTCAACAAATCCAATCTCTCTTGTCATTCTCGCCAATAGAATGACAGGTCCACTTAAATTGCATAGATCGCAAAATCAATCGCTGTTATGTTAATATCGCACCTCTAACAGCAAACTTTCATTCCTAGCAGAGTTCTAGTCATGTTAATACTAAACCTCTGACGATAGACTCTGGCATAAATCCCCAGCGGATCAAACTCCACTTGTTATTCTGATCAATATAATAGCAAGTCCACAAAACTTGTTCAAAACACGAGTCCATATCTCACTGTCAAGTTAATATCACACCTCTGACAGTAACCTTCTCAAATTTCCCCAGTAGAGCTATTTAATTTGCTAAGTTAATATCACACCTCTGGCAATTAAAACTCTTCCAAAGAAGTTTTGAGCGTTACCTTCGCGTCTCAAGCATAGAGCTGCGACTCAACGAACTTAAGAGTCGAGTCTCATCAGCAAATAAAGGTTATGTCTCTACAGTAATTGAGAGCTGCGTCTCTACAACAATTGAGAGTCGCGTCTCAACTTTGATGAAGTTTGCGTCTCCACTTGATCAGTGTGCCAGAACCGCGTCTGTGAGAGCTGCGTCCTCTCTCTCCCCAATACAAAGAGTATGTCTCTGCTACTGCAATCAGTTCAACAGTACAGTGGCAAAGGTAATTGACAACTCTACCAGTTCAACAGTACACCGACAATCAAATTACAAACGATCTGTCTTGGAGGCTTCAAGCAGTTCAATAGTACACTCACGAAGATCAGAACCCAGACAAGATCAAGCTCGAGACTGCCTCTCAGAAGAATGCCAGTCTGATTACAGGAAGTCCCGATTCAACTGAAGTCCAAAGTATTCTGATATCCGTCTCAGTCAACCATGGAGTTTCAAAAACTTTGGAGGGGGTTCTGTAGGCTATCAAAAAAATTACTTAAGACAAAGCCTCAGACGCGAACCTCCCAGATGCGGAGATCGCTTCCAGCCTCAGACGCGAACCTCCCAGACGCGGAGGTCGCCAGACGCAGACCTTGCGTTCCTTTGTCAGACGCGGACCTTGCCAGACGCGGACCTCGCGTCCTTTCTCAGACGCGGAGGTCGCCAGATGTGGACCTCGCGTCCTTTGTCAGACGCGGACCTTCCCAGACGCGGACCTCGCGCCCTTTCTCAGACGCGAAGGTCGCCAGATGCGGACCTCGCGTCCTTTATCAAACATGGACCTCAGCCAGCTTCGTGTTTCAACTCAAACGCAAGCCTGAGCAGCTCCGCGTTCCAACACAGACGCGAGCCTGTGAGCTCCACGTCTCAACATCAAAGTAAAGTCCGCGTCCAGCGCGAGACCCGCATTTCTGCTATAACTGACAGCCACAAATTTGGTCAGTTACACCCCATTTTCTCTCCACATAATAGGGAATAACTTCCCATTATGGAGAGATTTAAGGAGTTGGTTACACCCCAATTCCTCTATAAATAGCTACGAATAGCTAGAGGAGCCAGGGGGTTTTTGAAGGAGACAGCTCTGAAAAAGAGGAACCCGGGGGAAGGGGACCTCTTCCAAAAGGGCTGAGGAGGAGAATCCCGATGGAGGAATCCAAGAAGTCATGGGCAGAGGGAGAGAGCTACCTCAGCAGAGTTCGGCCACGAAGCACTTGCAGCCTGGGAAAAGTTCAACTCTTTCTGTTAACTTGCTAAGTCCAAGTTCTTTAAATCTCTTTGAGATTCTATTACTGATAGGAGCTGTGCTACTTCATCAGTAGATCTAAAGTGAGGATTCACAAGAGGTCCTGACGTTCGGCCGGTCAACGGGGAACAAGACTCACTTTCTACCGCCACCTGAAGAACCCAGCATTAAACAAAGGGAAGATTCAAGACTCAATATCCTCCCTCCCTTGTAGTCGGAGTATAAGTCCGTTATAATTTTTCAATTGATTCAAGGAAATTTTACACGAATTTTCTCCCACCAAACAAGAGATGGCGACTCCGCTGGGGACAATGATCTTTCTCAGCAACGAGAAAGTGGTGGCGCAAACTGACGTCAAGATGCTTGGATTCACAGTCGAATCGCTTGTGATCGAATTCGACTAAGAGAAGTTGAACTCCCCCAAAGCTTCGGGAGTCTCCTGTGGAGATAACATGGTCAGCCCCAACGTCTTTTTAGAGACTCGCGCCATGACCCACGGTTAAGATGGCTATAGAGACCAATCTCCCCTCCATCCTTTTATCAAGGCACTTCCAGTTCCGGATGCCGGGGGTTCTCAATAACCTCTGCGACTCAATCGAATGCCGAGAGACGACAAAGGCATTGCACTCATCGCCAGCAGACAGGAGTGGTTGCAACAGCATATGTGGCCCACATCAATGTCTCTTACAAGACCCGCAAGGCCAATGATGATGAAGGCAAATCTCGCCGCAAAACTCCTCTCAAGGCTCAGCAAACTCAATGTGCAGGGGGTTCGCATCAACTCCTGCGAGCCAAACGGATTGCTGATCGTCGACAAAGACGCCAAGTTCACCATCAGCAAACAGAGCTCGCTTTCACCTCCGCGTTTCGGCACCAAACGCGAAGTGCGCTTACAGCCCCGCATTTCTGCAACAAAACGCGATACTTGCGTTCACGAGCTGCGCATTTCAGCGCCAAGTTCGTGTCCAGCCTCAAGCTGTGCAAAAACGCGAGAACGCGCGACCCACGTTCAGCCTAAGGCCACGTCAGAACATGACCTTAGCATGCCAGAGTCGCTGACAGTGTTAAAGGATAACCTTCGCGTTTCTATTCAAAAGCGCAAGACAGGCGTTTAGCAGGAGGCTGTGCCATAATGAGATCATCGTGTTTCACTTCAGAAACGCGAGGTTCGCGTTCAGCCCCAAGAGGCCATGTTCAAATATGAACTGAGAAGCTCTCATCCCATGGGTGCGAGCAGTTCATCTCGGCGGTGTTCTTTGATTGTCACTGCAACGTTCAGATGAGTGAGCCATCAGTATTTATCCTGTAAGGCTTCAAACTCAAACTCCTCCAAGAGATGCACACCTCGCGTTCCAATGTCTGACGCGGAGGTCGTCAGACGCGGACCTCGCGTCCTTTCTCAGTCAAACGCGGAGGTCGCCAGACGCGGAGGTCGCGTCCTTTCTCAGTCAAACGCGGAGGTCGCCAGACACAGACCTCTCGTTCCAATGTCTGACGCGGAGGTCGCCAGACGCGAACCTCGCGTCCTTTCTCAGTCAAACGCGGAGGTCTCCAGACGCAGACCTCGCGTTCCAATGTCTGACACGGAGGTCGCCAGACGCAGAGCTCGCGTTCCAATGTCAGACGCGGAGATCGCCAGAAGCGGACCTCGTGTCCTTTCTCAGACGCAGAAACACGAGCCTGAGTAGAAGGTTTGTTAAAAACCTTGAGGGACTTGCTCCCATCCTCTCCTCCAAAATCTCCTACCAATTCTCACCCACAGAATGGTAGGGCCACAAAAATACCTATGTTCATTCCTCCAATGAAATGAACTGGGATTTGTCATGTTAACAATAAACCTCTGACAAACCATATTTTTCAATCCCCAGTGGATTCTGTCAAGTTAATATTAAACCTCTGACAATGAAACTCATTAAAAATTCCCGCTGTTATATTAATACTACACTTCTAACAGCGAATTTTACACACCTCTAGAAAATCAATGATTGTCACGTTAATATTAAACCTCTGACAGTTCATTTTATTTTTCACCAAAATCCCCTATCAATTCTCTTCCATAGAGTGGTAGGTCCACAAATACAATCATTGTTAAGTATAATATCAAACCTCTGACAATGAAAAGTTTCAATACTCCGCAGCGAGTACAAGCTTCACTTGTCGCTCCTCTACATGGAGTCACAAATTAATGATTGTCAAGTTAATACTACACCTCTGACATTCCAAACTTCACTTGTCAATTCTCATCAATAGAATGGCAAGTCCTCAGAATTGCTCATATCGCAAACCAACTACTGTCATGTTAATATTACACCTCTGACAAACTACTGTTACGTTAAAACTACACCTCTAACAGTGATTAAGTTGCTGTTAAGTTCAATATTAAACCTCTGACAGTCACTTTTCCTCATGCTTTCATATCGAAGCTGAGATGAGCGATGCTAAGTTTAACATCACACCTCTAGCATCCAATTCATTGTTAAGTTCAACAATACACCTATGACAATGATTTTCCCTCGAACTTCCGTATCGGAGTCGAGATGACCAATGCTAAGTTTAACAACACACCTCTAGCATTATCTTCACTGTTAAGTTTAACACCACCTATGACAGTGATATATTCAGTCTCCAAAATGAAACTGAAGTTCTTATGGAGCTAAGTTAACAGTACACCTCTAGCTCACATCCTTGTCAAGTTAATATCACACCTCTGACAAGATTCAATCTGATCCGTTAAGTTAATATCACACCTCTGACGGTAAAGAAATATTTAGATCCCCGACGGGTCTAGTCTTACTTGTCATTCTTTTCAATAGAATGACAGGTCCACTTAAATTGCTTAGATCGCAAAATCTCATTACTGTTATGTTAAATATTACACCTCTAATAGTAAATCTTTATTTTCTAAGGAAATCAATATTTGTCATGTTAACAATTACCTCTGACAACTCATTCCCTAAAATCCCTTCCAAAATCCCTTACCAATTCCCATCATGGAATGGTAGGACCACAAAAAGCCTGTGACTATTTCCCCAGTGAAATAATCACAGATCAAACATGCCAAGTTAACATTATACTGTTGCCCCAAGGTTACAATCACCCATGTTTAGTGTGTTTTGATGATTACAAAACATATTAGTTATTTGTACTAATATTGTTTATTGGTTAAGTGTGTTTCAGGGATCTAACTCATCTAGAAGGTTTATTCCCTATAAGCAAGTATTTGGGACTCAAGTCAACTCAAATTGGGCTCAAGAATCAAGTTTTGAAGATCATATGGTGAAAAGCCCTCCTGAAGCACTTGTAGTACTTAGAACCAATGTAAGAAATAGATTGTCAAAGTTTGAGTTTTGGAAATTGGCTTTAGGTTACACACACACGTTTTTGTATTCAAGTTTTCATGGTCAAAACTTTAGTTTCATGCCTTAGTATATATATACATGACCCTAAGTTTTACATATATAAATATCATGTTTAGATCATGTATGTATACTCTTTCCAGCTAATTACTTATCTTTCTATACTTCAAAAGATTTTTTTACAAAATTTTCTAAGTCAAAAATTCTGCTGATTTTCCTGTTTCAGGCTGACCGGCCGACCGGCACGGTCGACCGGCGCCAGTGCCAGGACGTGCACATTTGTGCACGTCTGTCGGCCGACCGCCCGGGTCGACCGACTGTAAGCAGTTGCTCTCGGGTTTTCTGGGTCGACCGCCCGAAGAAAACTATGTTTTCCTTTTGGATGGTCGACCCGACCGGTCGACCCGAGCTAACGGCTCTTTGCCAGCTGAGCTGGCGGTCGACCGGCCCGGTCGACCGCCAGGCCTGCAACAGCCCAACGGCTCTTTCCTCTTTTGTGCAATTCTGAAATCTGTTTTTTGGACTGTTTTTTGGCAGACTTTTTCAGGGTTTTTCAGATCTTTTTCAGAGCAAATAAGGTCTAAATAAATTGTTTTAAACCTATTTCTCTCCCTATAAATAGAGGAGAAGACTCTCTTACAAGATACCAAGAAAAATCCTCAAGTTTTCAAAGTTTTCAAAGAGAAAAAAAAGTGTTTAAGCTCTCCATTTCCAACTCTTTCTTGAGCTAGTTTTCAGTTGTGTTCCCTAGCAAAAATCATCTCTACAACTGAGTTTTTCTCACTACACTTCATAGAGCCAAAAATCCCTTACTCATTCTATAAGGAAGTTGTAAAAGAGTGAGACATTGTAAAGAGTTTAGTGATCTTGTTGTGATCACTTTGGTTACTTGTTCTTCTTCTTGTTCTTGTGGAGACACCTCTTCGGTAGAGGTTATTGTACTTGGTGGAGCTCGGTGCTCGGGTCTTCGGTAGACCGTTGTAATCGTCCTCGGTGAATAGTGAAAACCCTTCACGGAGGTGAAGGCGGGGAGTAGAGCGGTGGCTCGAACCTTGAAACAAATATCTTGTGTTTGCGATTGCCTTGTGTCAATTCTTATTTTTAATTTCTCTTGCACTCTATTGCTTTTAATTACTTGCTTGTGATCTTGTTTCTTTCCTTGTGCTATTACTTCAAGTTTGTGATACTTGTGATATCTTGTGTGCATCTCATCATTGCATATTATTCATCCTTTGTTCGATCAATTCTCATACAACAAGGTTGCATTGCGCACCTCTAACCCATTCAAAGGGAATTGGGAGGAAGGAGTTCAGAACCTCTCACGGGGTATTCGACTCTTAGTCTTGTTTTGAGAGATCGTTGCATCATTCATCCATCTTAGTTTTAAAAAGATTGTTAGATTAGCAATTACACCTATTCACCCCCCTCTAGGTGTTTTTCAATTGGTATCAGAGCTTGGACTCTAGGCTTTTGGCTTAACAACCTTAGAGAGATCCTAATTTTGCTAATCACTTCATTCATTCTTCATACACTCTCACTTAGTAAAAATGGTCGATGGAATTAAGACCCCTCCTAAGTTTGATGGACTTAACTTTCCCATATGGAAAGTTAAGATGACCGTTTTCTTGCAATCTCTAGGTAGTCGAGTTGCAAAGGCCGTGACCAAACCCTTTAGTGCACCCCCCGGTGATGAATCCACTTGGTCCGAAATTGAGACTAAGGAATTTGATGCCAATGCTAGGGCTCATTATGCACTACTTCAAGCCCTTAATGATGATGACATAGCTAGAGTTATTCATTGCAAGTCCGCATATGAAATTTGGACACATTTGCTAGTTACACATGAAGGGACCTCACAAGTGAAGAGGGTTAAGATTGACCTTCTTCGGTCCCAATATGAGAACTTTTGCATGCAAGAAAATGAAACCATAGATGATATGGTTACAAAATTTACTAAGATTACTAATGGACTTTCTTCTCTAGGTGATGCTATCGACAACGATCAAAGAGTTAGAAAGATCATCCGGGCTCTTCCTCCTTCATGGGAAGTAAAAGCAACCACCTTGAAGGAACTCAATGACAAGGAGGAGATGGAGCTAATAGGTCTCATTGGGAACCTCAAAACCCATGAGATGGAGAGAAAGCAAGGGAGGACATGGCTCCTTCTAAGAAGAAGACTATAGCCTTCAAAAGTCAATCTACACACTCCGACGAAGACGATGAAGAAGAAGATGACGAAGAGCTCTCACTTCTTGTGAAGAACGTCCGGAGGATGTACAACAAGGATAAATTTCAAGAAAGGAAGAGATGGCAAGGAGGTAAAGAAGAAAGAAAGATCATTTGCTTTAATTGCCAAAGACCGGGACACATTGTTGCGGAGTGCCCGGATAAAGTAAAGCCCTCCACCTCAAAGAAGCCCTACAAGAAGAAAGCAATGAAGGCTACATGGGATTCCGAGAGCGAATCCGAGGAGGAGATTGATACCGCCAATATGTGCTTCATGGCCAATGAAAGCACAAGTAAGGTAACCCCTTCCACTTCTCTTAATGATGAACTTTCCATGGATGAATTAGGAGAAGTTTTTGTAGAATTATCACATAATTATGATTTCCTAAAGAAAAAGTATTTAAAAATGAAGAAGGAAAATGAATCTCTTAATCTTCAAGTCTTTACTATTTCTAAAGAAAAAGATGAATTACTTTCCACTCTTGTTTCCACTCAAAAAGATTTTGACAAGTATAAGATTTCTTGTAAAGGCAAGTCCCCACTAATTGATTCTAATGAGATTACCATGCTTAAAGAAAGAATAGACTCATTAGGAATTGTTTTGAAAAATTGTGAGTTTGACAAGAAGAAGATAGAGGCCATGTTTCCCAAGAAACAAGCCCCTAAGAAAAATGTTCACCATGCTCATGCTCATGTTCATACAACACAACCTTTACATCGTGGCAAACCCCCAAAGCATGATCACACTTCACACACACATCATGCATTCATGTATGGAAGAGTGTTCTCATGTTCACATTGTGGGCGTAAAGGACACTTAGCCAATTTTTGCTATGATAGACTAAGTGCATCTTATCATAATGTTTGGGTTCGAAACACTAACTTTCAAGGACCCAAGAAAGTTTGGGTACCAAAGTCAACAATTTTGTTAAATGATATAGGTACCTTTCAAAGCCCAACGACGTAGAAGATTGTGGTATCTTGATAGTGGTTGCTCAAGGCACATGACTTGGGACATCAACAACTTTGCAACCCTATCAAGATACCATGAAGGTGACACCGTCACCTTCGGAGATGATGCCAAGGGTAAAATCATCGGTATTGGTAATGTAAAACTCGGCACATCCCCTTTAATTGAGAATGTAGTTTTAGTTGATGGACTCAAGTATAACCTCTTGAGTGTTAGTCAACTTTGTGATAAAGGTTTTGATGTTGTTTTTGATCATGTAGTTTGTAAAGTAATTGATAGAATTTCTAATACTTGTGTGTTTTTCGGTTTTCGTGAAAGTAATGTTTATATGATAGATATGTCTAATATGTCTTGTAATATTACTTGTTTAAAAGCCCTCGATGATGACTCTTGGTTGTGGCATAGAAGATTAGGGCATATTTCATTCGACCATATATCTAGGTTAAACACAAAGGAAATGGTGAAAGGTATTCCTTCTTTGAGTTTTGAAAAGGACCGAGTTTGTGACGCATGTCAATTTGGGAAACAAACTAAGTCTTCTTTCAAGTCAATTAAGGATATCATGACATCACGTCCTTTGGAGTTAATCCATATGGATCTATTTGGCCCTACACAAACCAAAAGTCTAAGTGGGAATAGATTTGCATTTGTTTTGGTTGATGACTTTTCACGGTTTACTTGGGTTTTCTTTCTTGAACACAAAAATCAAGCATTTTCATATTTCCAATCTTTTAAGAAAAGAGTTGAAAAAGAAAAAGATGTTTCAATTTTAAGGATAAGAAGTGATAGAGGAGGTGAATTCATTAACCTACCCTTTATCACTTTTTGTGAAGAACATGGAATAAAGCATGAACTTTCTTGTCCTAGAACTCCACAACAAAATGGAGTAGTTGAACGGAAAAATCGAACTTTACAAGAGATGGCTAGGACAATGCTAAGTGAATATGGTCTACCACATTATTTGTGGGCCGAGGCCGTTAATACATCATGCTATATATCAAATCGTGTTTTCTTGTGTAAAAATACTTTAAAGACTTCTTTTGAAATGTACTTTTCTAGAAAATCAAATGTTTCATATTTCAAGGTTTTTGGATGCAAATGTTTTGTTTTAAATACAAAAGATAATTTAAGAAAATTTGATGCTAAAGCTTATGAGGCAATTTTTGTGGGTTATTCTAATACTAGTAAGGCTTATAGAATCTTCAATAAATCATTTTTGACTATTGAGGAATCTATACATGTTAAGCTTGAAGAATCTAACTTGTTTGTTAAGAATGTTGTAGAAATAGATGCATTGGATGAAGGCTTGGAGAAAGTGACCTTGGAGGATACACCTACTATGGGAGACAAGCCAAAGGATGATGAAGGAAGTGAAGCTAAAGTAGAAGAGGCTCAAGGACATGAAATTCAATCAATTGATATGGAGCCTACTCAACAACTTCCAAAGGGTTGGAGATACAATCCTCATCATCCCAAGGACCTCGTCATAGGTGAAGTATCTAAAGGGGTAACCACTCGCTCTAAACTTCATGATTATTGTGGTCATTATGCATTCATTTCTCATGTTGAATCCAAGAACATCCTCGAAGCCGAGGCCGATTCATATTGGTTGCTTACCATGCTAGAGGAACTCAATCAATTTGAGCGCAACCAAGTTTGGCACCTTGTTCCTAGGCCTCACGATAGACCAACAATTGGTACTAAGTGGATCTTTAAGAACAAGTTGGATGAATCGGGTAACGTTGTTAGGAATAAAGGTAGGTTAGTTGCCCAAGGTTACACTCAAATCGAAGGAATCGATTTTGAAGAAACCTTTGCACCCGTAGCACGGCTTGAAGCCATACGGATGACACTAGCATTTGCCTCATATAAAGATTTTAAATTGTTTCAAATGGATGTTAAAAGTGCTTTTCTAAATGGTTTTATTGAAGAGGAGGTGTATGTTGAACAACCCCCGGGTTTGTTGATCCTACACATCCGGATTTTGTGTTTAAATTAGATAAAGCTCTTTATGGTTTAAAACAAGCCCCTAGGGCTTGGTATGAAAGACTTTCTTCATTTTTAATTTCAAATGGTTTTAAGAAAGGAAAAATTGACACAACATTGTTTACAAAACATGTAGAAAATGATAGTCTTATTGTGCAAATTTATGTAGATGATATTATTTTTGGTTCTACTAATGAATCTCTTTGCCAAGCTTTTGAATCATGCATGAAGGAAGAATTTGAAATGTCTATGATGGGGAAACTCAACTATTTCCTTGGACTCCAAATCAAGCAAAGGAAGGATGAGATCTTCATCAATCAAGCCAAGTACACAAAGGAATTAATCAAAAGGTTCGGGCTTGAAGGATCTAAAGTGTAACGGTCCCAGTTTAATAAATCCTCAATTTGCATAACCTCCACTTACAAAACCGATTAATCAAATCTTTTCCTTATTTCTTAGAAATTTCAGCAGCACCTCCTCTGTAATTACTGGTCGGATATAATATCCAATACAGATATGATAACTTCGGCTAACATCAGCCTACTTATTCTCATTCCAACCATATAACTTAATTCAAAATCATCCACACAACCATGAAAATTTTTCGGCTTGACATCGCCTACTTATGGAGAAACAAAATAACATAAACTCTAGAGTTTCTATCTCTGCATCCAAAGGATTTCAGAATTCATAACTTCCAACTAATCATGGGCAATATATAGATAATACACTCCTTATTGTTACAACTCAATAACAATAACTCAAATGTCAACTTGAAATGAAACTACCATAAGGTTCTCCACATATGGATATACAAGATTAATCATGCCTCCCATGACCGACATATATATATATCGTCCACAAACACAAATGTCCCAAAATACAAGAGATGGATCGATTCAGAACGAACCCTGCGCAGCATAGCCCTGACCCCTGCCTCCAAGCAACCTGCAATATATCAGTCTGTGGGAGGGTGAGCTCGACAGCTCAGTGAGTGAGGTAGGAATAATCAAGAAAAGATAATATCTCAACAAGAGTATGAATATACACGCAATAAGAGGAATCTGAAACGGTAAGAAGACAAGAATCGGAGGCATCCGATAGTTTGATAATCAAGGTCTCAGCCTCTACAATTTCTGAGGACGATCAGACTCTTCTTTATATTCTCCAATTTCTTTATTGAATTATCATCTTTATGTATGATAAGTTCTATGAGTTACATAGCCAAACTCTCTCGCCTTAAGTGTACATAGTGTGTATTACTCACGTGCCTAGTATTCCACGCTATAATATGCCAACCACCAAAGTTATGCCATAGACCTAGTTTATGCATTCAAATAACACTTACATCACAAGCCATAATTATATAACATATAACCACATCATATTTCTCATAATGCAATAACGCATCACACTTCAAGAGATGCACTGGTTCACATGCACACTTTTACCCAATATATGGTATTCATTTCAATGAACTAAACTTGTATCTGATGGTTTCATTGTCATATACAACGACACATCCATCATACCCCCAGTGTCACACACACACATACACATTTGTATCACACATAACCATTCTTTATCAATCATTTGTAAGGATGCAATTAAATGTATATCATGGCACCGTCTTCGCACTCCGCCCGTGCCATACGGGTCCCTTCCTCCCCATATGATATATATAGCATGTATATACAACAATAACACCGTCTTCCCCCTCCTACCGGTTCTCGCACGGCCCCTTCCTCCAATATATATATATATATATATATATATATATATATATATATATATATATATATATATATATATATATATATATATATATATATATGTATTGTCAAATCCCCGTCTTCCCCCTCCTACCGGCTCCCGCCCGGCCCCTTCCTCCTCTTATATAATGCATCATGCAAACTTAAGTTATAATATTCATACAAGCAATATAAAACTAGCTTACATGTCATGCCCGAAATGATGTGCAACAATAAGAAAGAAGACATGTGCTTGGGGTTACCCAATATCATAGTAACAACACAATAACCAACGCATCCAGTTTCATAAGGTTCATATATCATGCACATCAATTTCCTTACAAAAGCAATCATACTCACAATTAATGTTTATCTGTCAGATTGCATCATTACAGGAATATTCATACCAATTAATTAATCAGAACATGCCACCCAATTACATTAAGTACAGAAATCAAGTGATATTCACCCATCATATTCATATCAATCATAATGATTCTTATTCAGTGAGAACATGCCAATGCCCTTGTACACCATGTTTCAAAGTTCTACATTAAATGCAACACTTATTACACAAGGTTGTGTTCAGTTCTAAGCCTGCCTTACTATCCCTTTATTCTTGTAACATGGTATATGTGTGAAGATATATAATATGGGTGCTTTCTATGTAATGCTCTAAATATATTTGAACAGAGGAAAGACCCTGTTCACATGGTTCACACATGCATAACGACCAGATAGTACATATGTACATATGCCACATACCCATATTTCTCACTTTCAAATCTTCATATACGAAATTTCAAAACATTCATTATTACGCCCATAGAGTTGATCATCGTCTCAGATAATCGGTTTATCCCTTTTTAACTAGAATAATGTGAACGCCACAATCACTCTTTAACCCCTAACGTAAATCAAGACATTACTCAAAAGAGAAAGGAAATCATTAAGAATTGAAACGATATAGCACATACGATTGAAAGTGTTTATTTCAAGTATCTCATAAGTTTGGTCACCTTATGGGGCACATGCTATCGGTATGCAAAAGTATTACTCGCACAAACATCCTGACTAAATGGATGGGTAAGTTGAGACTATAAGGAGAAACAAATGTCTCATACGTGCTAGTTAATTGGAATACAACTCTCTAATATTACAATAAGAAAATCTTTCCTTTCAATTAGTATTCCTGTTCACTCATCTATTAGTCTATTGTCCATACAATTTAGTGTTGGTCGATAACTTGACCAATTATCAGTGAATTATAATTTATCAGTCTATCATCCTTACCATTTACTTTCGGCGCTTCAGAGATTTCTACTGACTATGTGCCAATAAATACTCTATTCACAGTCCAGTTACTAGGCCACCAAAGAAATTATGTGTTAGGATGAAATATATCTTTTGGAGTCCATAACACAATAATTCCTTATTTTTGATAAAATTAACGAAACCTGAGTCTAAGGATAAACACCAGCACACGGAGTGTACATGCGACCTCGTTATGAAACATTAATTTAAAGTAGTCCGCGTTTAAATAAATAAGTATGACATACCCGTATAATTTCCAATAATTTTCCCATAGGTCCACCTAAATCTGTTTCATCGGGTCTGACCTCCCTAACAATCGAGGATGATTTTATCGTAACTTCTACTTTTGATGTTAGAATGAGACGCAGGGACTTCCTTTAAAACTTAAATTTATTGACCTTTCTAACAATATATTAAATGACCCACTTAATTCACATGAACAACTGAAATAAACAGAAAAATCATTTAGACATCTAAAATTCTGCAACTATGCACTTTCGACAAGTTATCAAGTTCCAGTGATAACTCCCAGCACAGACATTGGATTAGGACACCGTAAGCGCGGTTGAAAAGTAGACTCGTTTAGCTTTCCAACGGTATATCACATGACCTATTTCTCATTAAATATCCTTACGAAAGAAACTCCATGTTTCAGGTCTCAAATCTGGACAGATTTTTAACAGATTTGTGTTACCATACCAAAGGTGCTCTATTAACAAATTCTTCACTTTTCCTATTATTTCTTCATCTAATCTTGAATTATAAGCAAGTCATGAACTAAAGTATTTAGATTTGTGGTCACAAGAATTATTTATAAGAGTATGCATAATTTGATCACTACATGATTTATCACAAGTCCCTCTTTAAGTCACCTCCCACTTCATATTTAACTTATATCATGAAACTTTCCTTCTTATCTCATTAACATGACCAAGATCAAATATTGATTCGATTGCACAGATTATTATGTAAGAATAGTAAGAGGTTCAACCCTCACAAGTGTGAAAAGCTTCAAGATCCTCCATCTATACTAAAGTTTAGGAGAAATCTATAACTTGATCTCCCCCACTCGTAACGACCCACGCATTTATGACACTAATACCATGCTATAGGTTAATCTTGTCTTCTATTAATAATACGTTAGTCGACACTTGAACTTTTGATATAATGTCACCCAAATTTCTACGGCTTAACCTTGCTTATTTAATGATAACCAATACTAACCCCGATCGTTTTCACAAAATAGAATCGTATACATGATAACCAATACTAACCCCCGATCGATTTCCAAAATAGACTCATATACAATTTACAAGAGGGTATACGTATTGATAAAATTTAACTAACTCACACCATGACCCTTCTTTTAACATTATGCTATCATATAGGATTAATAGTTTGTCGCCAAAAGGCTAGGTTGCATGATATTACAAGGGAGTCACATAATCACAAGAGAAGTTCTACTATAAGAATTGCAACACTTAGCAAGTTCATCATGCATTAGACCAAATGATTCTATGAAGCATATTTATTCCAATTGAAGGAAGAACAAAATTTCACAAACATTAGTCTCACAAACTCTCAATGAAAGCTTCATCACCATCCAACTTGACTTGTGAGGTTGAGAATTCTAGGTTTAAGACTTACACCAAAACTAAAAATTTATAAGTCCCATCTCTATATGACATAGCTCATCATGCAACCTCCTCACCCATCAATTTATATAATGGGATTAATTCAATATGTCCCAAGATCAAATTTTTATTACTACATACTTTAAAAAGCTATGAAATTTCAAGGGATAATAGCATGAATAGCTCAAGGAAAGAATTTTCATTCAAGCAATAGATCAATTTAGGGATTTCCAAAAGATGAAATTTGAGAAAAAGAAAGAGGAAAAAAAAACCCACTCACAATCATCAACTCGACCCGGCCCCGTCGCCCTCCGCGGCCCGGCCGGCCGCCGCCCGGCCGCGGCCTGGCCGGCCGCGGCCTGGCCGGCCGCCGTTGCTGGCCCCGCGCGCGCGATCCTCCAGATCCAAGGGGAGAGGGGGAAGGAGCAAGGGTAGGGAGGAAAATTTTGTGGGAGAAAGTTTGGAAGCAAGAATGGAGATGGGGTTTCATTTAGGTTCTAGGGTTTCTTCTCCATGAAGAAACCTCTCTAGGATGAGGATGAAAGAATAAAAATTGCCTTGACTCTTTTAAGGTCCCCATTCCACAATATAACAAGTTTGCCACCCCCCTTCATCCAAGTGTCACTCCCCCAAATCAAGAAAATCTAGGCCCTTGATCTCCCATCTCATGCATACCTACTCCCTCCACTAAAAAAAATAATATAATAAATGTCATGAATGTATTTTCTTGGCAAATACAAGTATTTCAAGCATAATACTAGTATTTCATCTCATTGAAATACAAGTCACATATATATCATGATATAGGTATATTCATATATACCACTAGACATTCCCAACATTAAGTTAGAATTCATTATACATTCAATTAACATAATAATTCGAGATTATATTTTTAAATCAGCGTTTAAAAATTCGGGGTGTTACATAAAGTAAGCAAAACTCCCATGGCAACAACTACCAAGCTTGACAAGGATGAACAAGGTAAAAGTGTAGACATTAAGTTTTATCGTAGCATGATTGGTAGTTTATTGTATTTGACGGCTAGTAGGCCGGATATTATGTTTTCCGTTTGTCTTTGTGCACGTTTTCAATCTTGTCCTAAAGAGGCTCATATAATTGCGGTTAAACGCATAATTAGATACCTTAAGGGCACTATTGAAATGGGTTTGTGGTATCCGAAAACCGGCCAATTTTCAATGACAAGTTTTTCGGATGCCGACTATGCGGGTTGTAGGGTAGATAGGAAGAGCACAAGTGGAACATGTCAATTCCTTGGTAATTGTCTTGTATCTTGGTCTTCCAAAAAGCAAAATTCGGTAGCCCTTTCAACCGCCGAGGCGGAGTATGTTGCAGCCGGAGCTTGTTGTGCACGAGTTCTTTGGATGAAACATACTCTCCTCGACTATGATTTACACTTTGATCATGTTAAAATATTTTGTGATAATACTAGTACTATTCACATGACAAAGAATGCAAATCAACGTAGTAAAACCAAACACATTGACATTAGGTATCACTTTCTTAGAGATCATTATGAGAAAGGTGATATTGATATTGATTATGTTTCTACCGATTTTCAACTTGCCGATATTTTTACTAAACCATTAGATTATACTAGATTCTCTTTTATTTGTGGTGAGTTAAATGTTTGCATTATGGATTCTTAAAGAAGAATTTCTTTTGTTTTTTATTTTGTTTAACCCTTTTTGATGTATGACAAAAAGGGGGAGAAAAGAAAAAGAGTTTTGTTTGTTTGTTTGTTTGTTGTATTACTTTGATGTATTTGAGTTCTCAACAAAACTATTGTGGTTTCAATGCTTCATGTATCTTACTCATTGTCATTCTTTATACATAGCATTATTTGAGGGGGAGCTTTCCAAGCTCTTCTTCCATTTTTTGTTTAAATAACCTATATGTTTTGTCATCATCAAAAAGGGGGAGATTGTTGGCCCAAGGTTACAATCACCCATGTTTAGTGTGTTTTGATGATTACAAAACATATTAGTTATTTGTACTAATATTGTTTATTGGTTAAGTGTGTTTCAGGGATCTAACTCATCTAGAAGGTTTATTCCCTATAAGCAAGTATTTGGGACTCAAGTCAACTCAAATTGGGCTCAAGAATCAAGTTTTGAAGATCATATGGTGAAAAGCCCTCTTGAAGCACTTGTAGTACTTAGAACCAATGTAAGAAATAGATTGTCAAAGTTTGAGTTTTGAAAATTGGCTCTAGGTTACACACACGTTTTTGTATTCAAGTTTTCATGGTCAAAACTTTAGTTTCATGCCTTAGTATATATATACATGACCCTAAGTTTTACATATATAAATATCATGTTTAGATCATGTATGTATACTCTTTCCAGCTTATTACTTATCTTTCTATACTTCAAAAGATTTTTTTACAAAAATTTTTAAGTCAAAAATCCTGCTGATTTTCCTGTTTCAGGCTGACCGGCCGACCGGCACGGTCGACCGCGCCAGTGACAGGACGTGCACATTTGTGCACGTCTGTCGGCCGACCGCCCGGGTCGACCGACTGTAAGCAGTTGCTCTCGGGTTTTCTGGGTCGACCGCCCCGGTCGACCGCCCGAAGAAAACTATGTTTTCCTTTTGGACGGTCGACCCGAGCCAACGGCTCTTTGCCAGCTGAGCTGGCGGTCGACCGGCCCGGTCGACCGCCTGGCCTGCAACAGCCCAACGGCTCTTTCCTCTTTTGTGCAATTCTGAAATCTGTTTTTTGGACTGTTTTTTGGCAGACTTTTCAGGGTTTTCCAGATCTTTTTCAGAGCAAATAAGGTCTAAATAAATTGTTTTAAACCTATTTCTCTCCCTATAAATAGAGGAGAAGATTCTCTTACAAGATACCAAGAAAAATTCTCAAGTTTTCAAAGTTTTCAAAGAGAAAAGAAAAGTATTTAAGCTCTCCATTTCCAACTCTTTCTTGAGCTAGTTTTCAGTTGTGTTCCCTAGCAAAAATCATCTCTACAACTGAGTTTTTCTCACTACACTTCATAGAGCCAAAAATCCCTTACTCATTCTATAAGGAAGTTGTAAAAGAGTGAGACATTGTAAAGAGTTTAGTGATCTTGTTGTGATCACTTTGGTTACTTGTTCTTCTTCTTGTTCTTGTGGAGACACCTCTTCGGTAGAGGTTATTGTACTTGGTGGAGCTCGGTGCTCGGGTCTTCGGTAGACCGTTGTAATCGTCCTCGGTGGATAGTGAAAACCCTTCACGGAGGTGAAGGCGGAGAGTAGAGCGGTGGCTCGAACCTCGAAACAAATATCTTGTGTTTGTGATTGCCTTGTGTCAATTCTTGTTTTTAATTTCTCTTGCACTCTATTGCTTTTAATTACTTGCTTGTGATCTTGTTTCTTCCTTGTGCTATTACTTCAAGTTTGTGATACTTGTGATATCTTGTGTGCATCTCATCATTGCATATTATTCATCCTTTGTTCGATCAATTCTCATACAATAAGGTTGCATTGTGCAGCTCTAACCCATTCAAGGGGAATTGGGAGGAAGGGGTTCAGAACCTCTCACGGGGTATTCGGCTCTTAGTCTTGTTTTGAGATATCGTTGCATCATTCATCCATCTTAGTTTTAAAAAGATTGTTAGATTAGCAATTACACCTATTCACCTCCCTCTAGGCGTTTTTCATATACCTCTGGCATATTCACTGTTAAGTTAACATTAAACCTCTAACAGTGATTTCCCTTAATTTTCTCTGTGGAATAAATTACAAATCTAACCTGTCAAGTTAAACATCACACCTCTAGCATGCATTTCATTGTTAAGTTAACATCACACCTCTAACCAAACTTGCTCCAATCGCAAGACAAATTCCGGTCAAGTTAACATCACACCTCTGACCAAAATTTCAACTTGTCAATTCTCTTCAATAGAATGACAAGTCCACTCAAAATACTGTTATGTTCAAAATCACACCTCTAACAGTAGACAAATCCTGGTCAAGTTAACATCACACCTCTGACCAAACTTGCTCCAATCGCAAGACAAATTCCGGTCAAGTTAACATCACACCTCTGATCAAAATTTCAACTTGTCAATTCTCTTCAATAGAATGACAAGTCCACTCAAAATACTGTTATGTTCAAAATCACACCTCTAACAGTAGACAAATCTCGGTCAAGTTAACATCACACCTCTGACCAAAATTTCAACTTGTTAATTCTCTTCAATAGAATGACAAGTCCACTCAAAATACTGTTATGTTCAAAATCACGCCTCTAACAGTAGACAAATCCCGGTCAAGTTAACATCACACCTCTGACCAAACTTGCTCCAATCGTAAGACAAATTCCGGTCAAGTTAACATCACACCTCTAACCAAAATTTCAACTTGTCAGTCCTCTTCAATAGGATGGCGAGTCCACCAAACTGCGCAAATCGCAGAATATCCCGATCAAGTTAACATCACACCTCTGATCAAAATTTCAACTTGTCAATCCTCTTCAATAGGATGGCGAGTCCACCAAACTGCGCAAATCGCAGAATCTCTCGGTCAAGTTAATACTACAATTCTAACCAAAGTTGCTCATATCGCAAAATCAATCGCTGTTAAGTTAACATTACACTTATGACAGTGATCTCCTCGATTTTCTCCGTGAAAATGAGATCTTTCAATGCTAAGTTAAACATCACACCTCTAGCATGCATTTCATTGTTAAGTTAACATTACACCTATGACAATGATATTCTCTCAATTTTCTCAGTGAAAATGAGACTTTCGTGGTGCTAAGTTAATATCACACCTCTAACACACATCTTTGTGAAGTTAATATCACACCTCTGACAATTCAATTTGCTCATATTGCAAACCCAAACTCGTTACGTTAACATTACACCTCTGACGGTAAAAATCTTCATGGATCCTCAACAAATCCAATCTCGCTTGTCATTCTCGTCAATAGAATGACAGGTCCACTTAAATTGCATAGATCGCAAAATCAATCGCTGTTATGTTAATATCACACCTCTAACAGCAAACTTTCATTCCTAGCAGAGTTCTAATCATGTTAATATTAAACCTCTGACGATAGACTCTGGCATAAATCCCCAGCGGATCAAACTCCACTTGTTATTCTCATCAATAGAATAGCAAGTCCACAAAACTTGTTCAAAACACGAGTCCAGATCTCACTGTCATGTTAACATCATACCTCTGACAGTAACCTTCTCAAATTTTCTCAGTAGAGCTATTTAATTTGCTAAGTTAATATCACACCTCTGGCAATTAAAACTCTTCCAAAGAAGCTTTGAGCGTTACCTTCGCGTCTCAAGCATAGAGCTGCGACTCAACGAACTTAAGAGTCGAGTCTCATCAGCAAATAAAGGTTATGTCTCTACAGTAATTGAGAGCTGCGTCTCTACAACAATTGAGAGTCGCGTCTCAACTTTGATGAAGTTTGCGTCTCCACTTGATCAGTGTGCCAGAACCGCGTCTGTGAGAGTTGCGTCCTCTCTCTCCCCAATACAAAGAGTATGTCTCTGCTACTGCAATCAGTTCAACAGTACAGTGGCAAAGGTAATTGACAACTCTACCAGTTCAACAGTACACCGACAATCAAATTACAAACGATCTGTCTTGGAGGCTTCAAGCAGTTCAATAGTATACTCACGAAGATCAGAACCCAGACAAGATCAAGCTCGAGACTGCCTCTCAGAAGAATGCCAGTCTGATTACAGGAAGTCTCGATTCAACTGAAGTCCAAAGTATTCTGAAATCCGTCTCAGTCAACCACGGAGTTTCGAAAACTTTGGAGGGGGTTCTGTAGGCTATCAAAAAAAATTACTTAAGACAAAATCTCAGACGCGAACCTCCCAGATGCGGAGATCTCTTCACGCCTCAGACGCGAACCTCCCAGACGCGGAGGTCGCCAGACGCAGGCCTTGCGTTCCTTTGTCAGACGCGGACCTTGCCAGACGCGGACCTCGCGTCCTTTCTCAGACGCGGAGGTCGCCAGATGTGGACCTCGCGTCCTTTGTCAGACGCGGACCTTGCCAGACGCGGACCTCGCGTCCTTTCTCAGACGCGGAGGTCGCCGGATGCGGACCTCGCGTCCTTTATCAAACATGGACCTCAGCCAGCTCCGTGTTTCAACTCAAACGCAAGCCTGAGCAGCTCCGCGTTCCAACACAGACGCGAGTATGTGAGCTCCGCGTCTCAACATCAAAGTAAAGTCCGCGTCCAGCACGAGACCCGCATTTCTGCTATAACTGACAGCTACGAACTTGGTCATTTACACCCCATTTTCTCTCCACATAATAGGGAATAACTTTCCATTATGGAGAGATTTAAGGAGTTGGTTACACCCCAATTCCTCTACAAATAGCTACGAATAGCTAGAGGAGCCAGGGGTTTTTGAAGGAGAGAACTCTGAAAAAGAGGAACCCCTGGGGAAGGGGACCTCTTCCAAAAGGGCTGAGGAGGAGAATCCCGATGGAGGAATCCAAGAAGCCATGGGCAGAGGGGGAGAGCTACCTCAGCAGAGTTCGGCCTCGAAGCACTTGCAGCCTGGGAAAAGTTCAACTCTTTCTGTTAACTTACTAAGTCCAAGTTCTTTAAATCTCTTTAAGATTCTATTACTGATAGGAGCTGTGCTACTTCATCAGTAGATCCAAAGAGAGGATCCACAAGAGGTCCTGACGTTCGGCCGGTCAACGGGGAACAAGACTCACTTTCCACCGCCACCTGAAGAACCCAGTATTAAATAAGGGGAAGATTCAAGACTCAATATCCTCCCTCCCTTGTAGTCAGAGTATAAGTCCGTTGTAATTTTTCAATTGATTCAAGCAAATTTTACACGAATTTTTCTCCCACCAAACTGCCTCCCCCTTCCTTCCCACCCAGGCCTCCCCCTTCTCCTCTCCCACCCCGATCTCCTCCTCACCGATGCTCCCCCCGCCCGTCCTCCACCCCCATCCTCCCTGACCTCCCCCGCCCTCCTCCTCCTCGGCGCTCCCCCGCTCGCCGTCCCCCTCTCCCTCCCCCAACTGTTCGGTTGGATTCTGACCGAACAGAGGGGAGATCAGGAGGGAGGAGGTTAGAGGAGAATGGGGGGAGGGGTTCGCCAGCGAGGGGGGAGAGGGGGTCGTGGAGGAAGGGGGTTTATTTGGAGAGGGGAGAGGCAGAGGGGAGAAGGCGGTTGCTAGCGAGGGAGAGCCAGGGGTCACCGACGAGGGGGAGGTCGAGTGGTCAATGACGTGGGAGTGAGAGGAGTAGGAGAGGATATTTTAATTATCTTTTATTTTTTAGGTTTGCCGTTATCAATTTTAGCGGTGCCTTAGTCGTAAAGTTGCCTTTCTCATTCTTTAGGGTGGCAATTCCACAAGCACATATATAATTCTAAAATATTTTATCTTAATCTCTCTGAAGGTTTCCACACCCCATCATGTTTAGGGACAGATAAACTACAGGTTCCAATTTGACACGCAACCCACAAGCTTCCGCAGCCAAAAAGGTCTAATTTTTTTTTTTCTATTATTAAAAAAATAATGAATAAAACAAAAATAATCTGCCCCCTTCTTTGTCTTCTCTTTCCAAATTAAAGCCCCTACTAAAACACCACGAGGGGGCATTTTGAGCAGAGGTCGGAAATTACTCTCCCAGCCCTCTTGAAAACTACAGGCACCCAAGAAAATTAATATTTCTAAAGTTCAGACCAGGGGCATTCTGGGAATCTCAAATTGTCCTTCCCTCTTTAGCCTTTCTAATAAAAACAGAGGATAATCTGGATCATTTGAGAAAATAAGATATCCTAAGCCTCTTCTGCAAAAAAAAATATTAGTCTGGCACACCTAAACAGACTAGAGAGCTGGGTTTTTTTTTTTTTTTTTGGTACTGAAAGAGGCTGAATTCTCCAAAGTTCCACAACATCTAGGCACAATTCGATGAACACTGCAGATATTTGTTTGGTGAGTGAGAAGAACACCTCTAAATACGAAAATAGCCCAGTGATAGATTTTAAAGATTGTCAAGGGGAAAGAGTTGGGTGAAGCACTTACACTGTTGGACGTGTTGCATTAAATCCTCTTAAATTATGAAAACTTATATTTTGATTTATTTTTTTTGTAAAAAAGAACACGTGTACAGTACGTGATACTCTTAAACTTATTTTTTAAACAGAACACCACCACTTCAGCTTCCTCCACCACCACCGTTTTCTCCTCCTCCTTAAATCAATCACCGCTTCCTTCTCCGCGGCCTCCTCAAATCCGTCACCACCACCAATCGCCAGCTCTTCCAAAAATCACTACTTTTCCCTCCTAAACCTTATCACCACCAGAGCTACCATCACCGTCGCCACCACCTCCTCCACCTGCTTCTTCTCAAACCCATCACCACCACCGCCTCAAGTTCCTTCTTAAACCCATCAACAACACAACCTTCACTCCTTTCTCCACTTCTTATTTCTCAACCCACCACCCCTCTACCACTAGTCAACTTATTAGTCGAACCAAAATCATCCTCCTCTTTTTCACCACCGTCATCACCTCACAAGCTTATCCTCCTTGTTGCGCGCGCCCTAGACAACAACCTCTCCGAGGAATCTACTAAACGGAGACTGATGCAGTTGGAGATGTACCCAACACGACAAGAATAGAGAAACAATAGAGAAAAAACAATCAACACAGTATTTAACGAAGTTCGACAACGTGCCTACGTCCTCGGGGCAAGGGAGAGAGATTTTTTTGATTCAACAATCAATTACAACTTATTCCTTCTTCAAGGAATTTTCAAGGGAGATTTTCAGTGGGATACAATACATGAGGGCTCTAGCCCTTATTTATAGCCATAGAGTCATAGGGTATTAGGAAACCCCGATTGAATTCAATCCGAAACAGAAAAGGAATTCGAATCCAGAAAGGAAAGCCTAAACGCGTCTGTCGGTCGACCGGTCGGTCGACCGACCCATGCAGGCCTGGTCGACCGGACCTAACAGAAAGCAGCCTGCTTTCAGTCGGTCGATCGGGATACATCCGTACACGTTGTGCACACCAGTCATTGCCCAGTCAATCGGTACCTCCTACGGTCGGCCGGCTGGTCAACCGAGGTCTTCTCAGACCTGCTACACGCGTCGTTTCTTTTACTGATCTATGTGCTACCTTCTTCCATCTCCTCTATCTTCTCTCTCCCTACACTCCTATCCTTCTCCTTTCTATTACTTGGGATTTTCTTAGAAAGAAGAAAATTAAGAGAAAATTAAAATTAAATAACATTTAATCTGAAAAAGTGAATCATTGAAGTAATTAGAGGAATTGTGTCACGTGCAGTGCACGTGATTAGTTTGGACGAAAAGATAACGGTGCTAAGCTCTAAAGGGTCAATGTACAAGTTTTCATAGTTCAGGGGGTTTGGTGCAACACCTCAAGATAGTGTAAGGGTGTTTCGCGCAATTTACTCAAATTTTAAATATATAAAAAAGCAATTTAAAAAAACAAATTTGAAAATAATTCGAAAATTCGACCTTCCCCAAAATATTTCCAAAAACCGACCTCTAGCACGCTACGTCAACGGTGGGGCATTTTGCCCCACCAGTGTGGAGTCGCCTGCTGGCGGCAGTTCCAGTTTTTTTTGTCCGGGGTGGAAAACCCGGACGAAGAATTTATTTTTTATAGTTTTTTTATTTGTCCGGGTCGCAAATACCAAACATTTTTTTTTATTTTTTTTATTTTTTTCCTTCGTCCGGAATTGACAACCCCGGATGAAAAATTAATTAACTTATTTTCATTTCCTCAACATTGCTTGAAACCAACACTCTGCTTCATTATCATCGGCTTTGTTGTCCTTCCCTTCACCTCGCTATTGGTCGTCCCCTCCCCTCCCCTCGTCATCGTCGGCCTCATCGTCGACGTCCCTCTGGATCGATCTCCCTTCGTAATCGTCGACCTCCCTTAACCCGTTATCGGTTGTCCCCTCCCCTTGTAACGGTCCCAGTTAAAAATTTTCCATTTAATCACAATCATCTCATATAATCCAAACGTGGGGCCCATCAAGGTATAATACTTCCAATAAAATTTTTAGAAACTCTTCACTATACATCAGAATTTCCACCAAGGATACATGTATGATCTACTCAAGACTTATCATATCATCACATATAGTTCAATAATCCATAAGAACACAGTCTACATTTATCATGTCAAAATATATATATTCATGCAAGTAAGAGTCCAACACCAGGTCCTATAAGAATTAGAAGTCAAGAGCAACACTCAACTAAAAGTACGCATGTTTATACAAAATCATATACATAACAAAAGTAGCTTCTAATACAATGGTCCTGGTGACGCTTGTCCCGCACAATTACCCTTAAGCGGGTCCCTTGCCCTTGTCCAAACCTGTCGGTGGAGTTAGAATAGAGTGAGCTTGACGGCTCAGTGAGTAAAACAATATTTAAATATGCTTATCAAGTAGGTATACATGGCTAAATTATCTGGTTGACATGTGTGTCGATATACTATTTTTGTAGGATCTTGCAATTAGCCATGAGCCAAAACAAAACACAGTAACAATGCCTTACTAGTCGACTAGGCCACTCTATAGTCGACTAATTCTAACTGTAAGTCGACTAATCCTGACGCTATAGTCGACTGATTATACTTCACACGTACCTGCTTCTTTACTGGCAGCCAGGGACTCATGTAGTCGACTACCCTTCCTGGTATAGTCGACTAACCCAAGTACTAGTCGACTTGAAGTTTCTTATAGTCGACTAAAACTGTCAAAAGTTGTGTTACTCTCTGTATGTCACCTATAGTCGACTACCCTCCTTCTGTAGTCGACTAATCTACAATATTAGTCGACTAGTAGTTGACTCAAGTCGACTAATTCTGCTAAAAACAGATTGTCAACTTTCTGTTTGCTCTCTGTATCTGGGATTAGTCGACTACAGTCTGTTTGTAGTCGACTAATCCTGCTATATCAGCAGTTATCTGCCTAGAGTATCACACCTATAGTCGACTAATTCCGGACTTAGTCGACTAACATACCTAGAAATAGCCTGTTAAGAAGTTATTCCAGATTTGATGTTAAGGGTTTAAGCATGATTACATCATAGGACTTATATCTTATCAATATACACATACATACAACATAATCTCCCCTTCTACGCCTCCGGTTCAACCCGGTCCCTTCCTCCGATACAATATATATAATCTCCCCTTCTACGCCTCCAGTTCAACCCGGTCCCTTCCTCCGATACACAATATATAATCTCCCCTTCTACGCCTCCGGTTCAACCCGGTCCCTTCCTCCGATACATTCATGCCATCATATAATATCAATATGCAAGACATGTAATAAAATTATGGATTCATAAACAACATGAGTAATACTTGGGGAATTGAAACACATGAACCCAAAACATACATAAGGTCAAATACTTGTATATCTCTTACACTTATTTCAATTCCTACTTATTTCTACTCATCATGTTGTTAAGATTAGCATGTTCTACTCACACTTGAAGTGGTACGGCCTGATTTTTGGCTGTTTTTGACTGTTGTTGCTGCTGCCCTTCACTGCTGCTGCTGCTGCTGCTGTTGCTTCCCCTGCTGCTGCTGCTATTGCTGCTGCTTCCCCTGCTGCTGCTGCTTCCCCTGCTGCTGTTGCTTGAAAGGAGAGAGAGAGGGAGAGAGTTTGTGAAGAGGAAGAGAGTTGTTGATCAAAATGTTTAATCCTCTTCATTTCCCTCTATTTATAGTCTCTAATCCCCCATGAAAGTGTGCCATGTATCTCCTAAATATCCCATCAATTTTAATCATCTCCATGCCTCTCCCCTCTCCATGAAGTACAAGCATGGTGGGGATGGTGGTGATGTTGACTTTTGAGGCAGTATTCTTATACGTATAAATACTTACGTATACACTTGCATATACATACCCGTATAATACCCGTACTAAGATATCATGCATGCATACTAATTCCATTGTCCCTTATGATTATTTAGAAAAAGAAATGTTTTAATTAAAGCAAGTGTTACACCCTTCTCTCTTCATCGTCATTGGCCTCCCTTCTGGATAGGCCTCGTCATCGACGTCCCCTCCTCTACTACATCGCCGGCTCTTTGAATTGACCTCATTGTCCCCGCTCGTCTTGTGTGTGTGTTTTTTTTTTGCACCAATTTCTTTTTCTCGGGTTGGTAACCCCGAACAAAGACCCCAAAAAAATAATTCTTCATCCGGGGTTGGTAACCCCGGGAAGAAAATAAGAAAAAAAAAAGTTCATCTGAGGTTGCCAACACTGAACTGAAAAAACAGACCTCTACCAGAAGTGACGCCACGCTGACGAGGCGGAATGACTCCCCACCGATTTGGTGTGTTAGAAGTCAATTTTTGAAAATACTTTAGGGGTATTGGTTTTTTAAATTTTTAAAAATATATATCTTGTAAAAAAACTGCCTTATATAAAACTATTATCTTTTCTATTTGTATCTGTCTTCAGATATTTTTTTAACACAAATATAGAACTAATCTAATTCAGTAGGTGACACATAGGACCCACATAAGATCTATTAAAGTCTCTTTTGTCCATCTGTTATGTTCCTATTGCGTAATTAAACGGCTTCTGAGATTTTTATTTAATTCCATTTAAGAACAGTTACAAAATGATAAAATCAAAAGTTAAGACATTAATTTCATAGTAACGCTAATTGTACTACTAATATGGTGCTAGATTGTACTATTAGACTGGCAAACGAGTCATGCTAGTAATTCACAAGATTATGCCCCCACATGTCAATTTAATAATAATACAATATTAATAGTAAATTAACATTACTTTAATTTCATGTATTTCATCAAGATTAAAATTGAAAAAACTTTTAATTACTATTTTCTCCCAATGCCAGAGCCAAATTTGGAAACAACACTTCTTGACCCAAACTCCGCAGATAATCAGGGGCATTCAGGGAACAAACTTCCGAGGATAATTCCAAACCCAGGGCATCTTAGGAACAATTTCCACTACCGCTTGGGAATAAAAAACCATTCCCAAAACACCCAGGCATCCCGGGAGCGATACCTCCCCGTGTTCCAATATAAAAGGGATGGATATTGCCAACTTAAAAATAAGAAAGACACCCCCACAAATATTTACGAGTGTGTCATTAATTTTTCACAAATTTATTTATAATGAAATATCTAAAAAGTTCTTCTTCTTCCTCCTTCCTTCTATCCCGCCTCCCGCTCCTCCGTCGTCTTTTACGACGACCCACCCCTCCTCGGCCTCCCCTGACCTCCCCAGTGCTCCCCCTCCCCCCTCCCCCTCCCCCAGTCCTCCTACTCCGGCGCTCCCCCTTCCTCCCCCTGTCCTACTCCACCACAACTCCCCTCCCCCTTCTGTTTAGCCAGTCCAGCCTAACAGAGTCCTTTCTGATAAAGATAGCGCTGTTTGGTGGGAGTCACTGAACAGAGAGGAGAGTGAAGCTCGGGAGGAGAAGGAGGTAAGGGGGAGCGACCGGGGGGGAGGCCGGGAGGTCGGAGGGTGCCCGGGGGGGAGTCTGGGGAGGTGGGTGGGGGGGGGGGGGGGGGGGAGGTGGGGGGGTTCGCAGACAAAAAGGGAGGAGAGCAATTTAGCGGTCACCGACGAGTGAGCAATTTAGCGGTTACCGGCATGGAAGGGATTGATGGAGGAGAAGAAAAAGAGAATATTTGAGGGGTTTTTAATATTTTGAGAGCGCCTCCGTCAATTTTGGAGGTGCCCTAGTCCTAAAGGCTCCTTCATCACTTTTTGGGTGGTAATATACGTTCCCAATATAAAAACCCCCAAATTCCAACACAATCACTCCCCCCATCCTCTCCAAAATACCCTTCTCCGCTTCCTTCTCCTTCAAAAACTCCTCTCACTAGAAACCTCGAGCGAGCGAGAGAGAGAGCAGCCGAGGAGAGAGAAAAGTTTCAGTTTTTTGCTTGATGGACTCACCGTCGTCCCCCGACGACTTCCGGTGCCCGATCTCGCTGGAGATCATGACCGACCCAGTGATCTTACCCTCCGGCCACACATTCGACCGCGCCTCCATCCAGCGCTGGTTCGACGGTGGTAACCTCACCTGCCCGGTGACTAACCTCCGCCTCCCCAATCCTGAGCCCTCCTTGATCCCCAACCACGCCCTCCGCCGCCTCATCCTCAGCTCCTCCGTGTCCACCGCCGCCGCCCGCCCCCAACAAATCCAAAAATCCCCTCTGGCGGCGGTGAATTCCCTGAACTACCCCTCTGACCCCCAGTCCCTCTCCTCCCTTCTCCGCTCCATCCAAAAATCCGCCGAATTCCGCCAAAAAGTCGCCGAATCCGCCATCCCAAACCCTCCTCCGCCACGTGGCGTCTGGCAACCTCCCCGAGCTCCAGAAGCTCGCGCTTTACTCCCTCCTCTACCTCTCCCTCGACGGCGACGACGTCAAGGTCGGCCTCGTCGCCGAGGGCGCCGTCGATTACCTCGTGACCGCCGTCAAGTCTGACGGTGCAGCGGCTTCGGCTGCCGCCACCGTGATCACCAGCCTCGCCACCGTGGATGTGAACAAGGTCACCATCGGGGCACACCCCAGCGCCATCGCCAGCCTGGCGTCGATGCTTCTGGAGGGCTCCAGCAAGAGGGAGAAAAGGGAGGCGGCTACGGCGATTTACGAGCTCTGCAAGTTCCCGGAGAACGGGCAGCGGGTGGTTCAGGTTGGGGCCGTGCGGAGCCTGGTTAGGCTGGCGGGTTCGGGATTGGATCGGGCCGTCGAGGTTTTGGGTCAGCTGGCGAAGATCAGAGAAGGGAGAGCAGAGATGGAGAGGATTCCGGAGTTTGCTAGGGTTTTGGTCGGGGTTTGGAGCGCGGGACCCACAGAGGGGTGGAGAGCGCTCTATCGGTGCTGAACTTGGTTTGCTCTGAGGACGACAGGATGGGTTTTGATGCGGTAAGTGAAGGAATTTTGGGGTTCTTGGAGAGGTTGATCGATGAAGAGGGCGGGAAGATTGGGAAGAATGCTGTGAGATTGTTGGAGAAGTTAAAGAAAAAGGAATTGTAAAGTGTCAGATAGTTTTTTGTTCGAAAGAGGTAATGGGTCTCTCCTTTTTTTTCTTTTTTTTGGTGAATTTTGTACAAAAAGGTGGTGTCTCTTTGCTGTAGGTTTGTAAAATTTCGGATAACTGAGCCTTATTCATATAGAAAGATTAAAACTTGTGGACTTTTTAGATGTTGGTGGTGTTTCGTGATCATGCGAATTTGACATAGAAGTTGGTTAGCTAGCTCATTCACTCCGTTGTATAGACTGTTTGGATTGCATTTTTTGTTAAGTTTAGTTGGTTTTACTGATAGCTAAGTTTATGTTAGTGGATGGTGAGTTCCTTCTCTTGATCTTTCATGAAAATACAGTGGAATATTGGAGGTTTGTTCAATGAGGGAGTTTTGATTGTTTTATTTGTTGTTAGATGTTGATTAAATTTGGTTTAATGAAAAATGATTACTGGTAATCTTGTAGTGGAATGTATTCGGATAGGTTTAGATTGAATTAGATGTTGTCATTCTACTTGATTTGGTACATTACTTTTTGTGCTTCGTATTAATGTTAACTTGATTTATTATATTTTTTGGCAATTGGTTTAATGGATTGCGGTTGAAACTTGTCGACTTTTAGGTGTTGGTGGCAGTTCATGAAAATGCTTCGGGTGGTTGAATAATGTGCATGTGTCTATATATGATTTGGGTTTTATTCTTTCCTTCCATAATTATGGTAAATTCACAGTGGAATGGTTTAGATAGATCGAGATTAATTGAGGTGTTATTCTTGTACTTTGATTTGTTTGCGCTTCATATTAATAGTTCGATATATTATAGCTTTGGCGGTTGGTTTAATTGGTTGTGATTGAAATGGACATCTAAATTTAATATCAATGAGTTTAATCTATGATATGTCGGATGCTTAACACTATTAAATTGTTCTTTTTCCATTTTTCCGTTATACTTGTGTCCATCAGTGCCGGCTGATTGTTTGGACATTCATGAACATACCCACCTTTATTCATCGAAAAAACATGAATAAGATGATAGGCCACTTTTGGCAAAATTATAAAATATTAATTGCTTGTTCAGTATCTTTCATTTAAGGTTCTTCTATCAACTGATGCAGATATTTATAGTAAGCTGTACACATATCTGAAACAAACACATAGATAGTCATGTTCTCACGAGTGGTGGTGAATTGCTATGTTTGGAATATCATGTACATATTCGAATGTGATTTTTGGTCTCCACTCTCACAACATAGGTTGGAATTGATTTATGCTTGCTCATAGTTGTAAAGGGAGGCATAGTCCTTCCCCTTGAAAACCTTATATTGTTTGTGGTTGGGGGCTTAAAAATGGGACAGAAAGAGGTATATATTCAGAATGCACTTTTGAAAAACAACGAGATGATAAAGAGGCAATGTGAAATGTGTTTGCATAGATGAATTTAGTTAGAGGTGCTATATTCAAACTCCTAAGAGAAGAGTAGAATGTATTTTGACCTGGCTTCGCTTAATTGTCAAAAACAATGGGCATCTTGCGCTGGTTTGCTTGAAGATTTTCTTTTCCCTGTTTTCATGATTGATGACTGCCATAGAAACAAAGATGTATTTTCCATCAAAAATTTGTTAATTTGATCTAACCAATTCTTGTTTGCATGAAAATTTTGCTGCCTGTTACTCCTTGAAGTGCAATGCGTTACAAATATTAGTTTGAAGAAAAAGTTGAACTTTCCTTGCCGGTGAACGACTGTAAAGTGTTTGACATTGATTACATTGGCTGTGCTAGAACTTGCCTGTCGAATTATCTGTTAGTTTAAGATTGGTCTCAATTTGTTTGGAAATCTTTAAATAAGAGATGGAGGAGATAGAAAAGTAGGTGATTCCATTAGCGTTTTGGTTGGGCTTTTTAATGTATGGAAACAAAGGACTGGCTATTTTTCAAATATTTTGAAATTTGACCTTTTGATAGTAAATGAAAGGATATAAAAGCTAGGAGGGGGATGGATCTTTGAGAGTTTTTATAAATGATGGAAAAAGAGACTTATCTGATGGGCGAATTTCTGGGATGGAGACTATAAAGACTTGCTTTCACCCAGTTATTGTTTTTTTTTTGAGGAAAGCGTAGGTTCAGTGAGGTTTCTCTTTGATTAGTGGGTTTCTCTTTTTTCCACCTTTTGTTCTCTTTTCCTATGACTTTTGAGGAAGAAATGATGACTACTACTAATTTTGTACAAATTGAAATAACTAAACCATGTTCATGAAAAACTGTTGCATGTTGACCTGCAACTCATTTGTGTAAATGTAAACTTATATAAAACTTTAATTGATGAAAGAATCCAAATCGTCTGGCTTTAGACACGTAGGTATTACTTTTGTGCATTGATGATTGTTCGTACTGGAAGTGAGTCTGAGCAAGAGCAAGGTCTGTTAAGTTGTAGAGCATACTTAATAGAAAGTGCTAGTGTATGACATTGACTAATGATGCTATGTTGCCAGTCTTAACGCCGTCGGTTATGTTCTTGAACTGTTGTTGGGTGCATAACACTGAAACCACTTTTCTGATCATTGATATACGTATGTTCTTAAGCTTTTACATGCATGCTCTTGTTCTTCTACCATCACAAGTTACTGTATTTATATTGATGCCTTTTTCCTCACTTGGTAGAAAGGATTATATGGATGAATAGATGGGAGCTAGTATTTTCTTATTTATTGTATAGTATATAATTCTGAGAACTTGAATGATACGCCTTTAAAAGTTTTCTTCTTATACTAAAGTTTACAAGGCTTGTCTGTTTGATGCTTGAGGGAAACTATAAAAACACATGAGCATCTGGCCATATATTCCTAGCATTAATTTATAGCACAAAGTATATTCTGACATGATGCATTTTGCACTCCTAGAACCTTATTAGTAGTGTTTTTTTCCATATGATTCATCACGTCGTTGTTGCTTGTATAATTATGCCCAAATGCACTACTGCCCTGTTGTAGAGGTTGCCTTTTAGTTAGTCTTTGGCTTTCATGTCATTCTATGTCATCACAAATGCATTATTAGTGGGTTTTGTGTTGCAAGGATTTAGTGGCATGATTCTTGACCAAGAATAGATGATATTTAAGACGGTGCAATATAATCTCTCTTTTGTTTGTGCCCATGCATGTTGTGTGCAGGCATCTACGCGTGCATGTTGGGATTGTACTTTCCTGCCATAAACTTACAGATTATTTCAGTGAAGATGGCAGTACAAGGCCTATTTGCTTCACTATAAATAGAAGCTTTGTTTTAAGAGTAATGCTATTTGTATTATTTTTTTTATATTACATTATACTACTACTCTATGAATTGTGGGTCACACCTCATGAAGTATAAATAGTATTACTCTTGTTTTAATGATTCAATGCATTTTCCTCTTTACTTAGTATGTACAACACAGACGTACGCAATTGAAGTCAGAGAGTATGACACGTGCGTGGAGGGGAACAGGTACATGTGCTATTTCAATAAAATATCTTAGCATACCATACATGTATGTATACGTTAAAGTTCTGCATATGTAGAGGTTCTCTTATGCATGTATCCAAGCACGAAAACGATAACCCTAAATTGATTTGGTTTTTGTTCATTGAGTATTTTTTTTTTGTTTCGTGACACCTAAATTCTTGTAGATTATGTGGCATACAGGTGTGAGTCCTAAGTTGTGATCGCTATGATGTATATTGAAGTTTCGAAGCTTAAATTCTTGTGTATTATGTTTTGTAATACTTCATAGATTTTTGAAGTTTACTATGTTATTGGGGTTGCTGTAGAAAGTGTGGTAACTGTAACATGAAGCCCTGTTATGATTCTATCTCTCTATTTATGAGGGCATTCTCCCTTGGTGGTGGCCATTATGCCATTGTGTTGTGCCCAATGAATTCTCAATCCCACATGCAGGAAGCTCACTCTCATTGTGTCCCACCGCCATGTGTTTTGTTTGTTGGCTGAGAGAGATTGTTTGATTGAGATTATTTCAGTTCACTTGTCAAGTGATTGATTTGGGAATAAGCTGTTAGTGTTATTTTTTTGCCCTCATCTTTAGCAGAATGTAAAACAAAGTTCATTGTTTGTTATCTGCTACGATCTCCTCCTGTTTTGAATGTGGGTATTGCACTAGTTGATCTTATTCGTGCAGAAGTAGAGGAGCGGGTTAGCTCCATCGCGCAAAGGATTGGATGGCGCTTAGTGTGCGCTAGGTTATTCATCAAAGCTGATGGATGGCCTGATGTGAAGAAGAGAGAACAAAAACAAAAAACTAAAAACACGTTTTGTGGCTTGGCTCTCACTAAAAAGCTGATGAATGGCCCGTTGTGGAGAAGAGAGAACCAAAAAAAAAAAAAAACGCTCTTTGTGGGTTCCATTAAAAATGTGTTTTTTATTTTTAATCTCCCCTGCATCGGGTTATCCATCAGCTTTGACGTCGCCATGTAGTAAATTGCTTCCACCAAATAATTCAGCCATGTAGTAAATTGCTTCCACCAAATTAAAAAAAAAAAAAAAAAACGAGACTGGGCTGGGAATGGACCTGGCATATGTCGCCATGTAGTAATTGTCCACCAAATAATTCAGCCCGGCCCAGAAGTTGAGGGCCTATGGCTAATTAATTAAATTAAGTGTTCTGATGTAGCGGTGCTTACAATATGTTTGTGCTTAGGTGCGACAGATTATACCTAAACAATTTACGTGTCACAATTGCAAAAACTTTTAAATGTTGTGGCATAAAATTCTGAAAAAAAACGGGAGAAAAAAAAGGAGCTCTGATGGCTTCACAATACATTAGGATAAGAGTCTTGGGCGTTAACTGAAATGAACTTAAACAACTAGAGCTCCAACGATGCTTTTAAACAGCTAACGGAGGGCCAGGGCGGTACTAGAGCTTTCAGACGTGCCAGACCCTAATGTAAGCCCCGACCCAAACCTAAGAATCCGGACTCCGATTCATTTCATCCCTCGCAGCAACACACTGTATCGTTAGTTAGAAGATCGCCAGCTGGTCATATAGTTCAAGTCGCAAGACACTTCTTTCTCTCTATCACCAGTGAACAAATTGCCAGTTTGTTATATGGTTTAAGTTGTAAGACACTTCTTTCTCTGGGTGCAGGTCGAGCGTTAGATATTTTCAGTGTGTGTGTGTAGAGAGAGAGAGAGAGAGAGAGAGAGAGAGAGAGATGTACCTCAGCCGACAGCTGAGACAGAGAGAGAGAGAGAGATGTACCTCAGCCGACAGCTAAGACAGACTCTCTCAGCTGTCACTTCAATATGGTCGCAAACTTACAGCGACATAGTCGCAGTCCACTGTAACATGGTCGCAGTCCTAAAAAATCATATATTTTCAGTGTAATTAGGACTGTGACCATGGTAGTAGTAATCCTCAGAAAAAAACTGCGATCTTGGTCGAGTCTTCAGAGAAAGACTGTGACCATTGCAGCAGTTCTCATAAAAAATACTGCGACTTAATCACAGTCATCATATAAAACTACGACCATGGTACCAGCACTTAAAATTGTGGTTAAAATTAAGTCAAGAAGTGACAACTGCGAGAGTCTTTTTCAGCTGTCGGCTGAGATACAGATCCCTTATATATATATATATATATATATATATATATATATATAGAAATGTAAATCAGCTGACACAAGAGGCAACTCCCTCCTATGTCGAACTCAAAAATCATATTTTTCGAGTGGATTTTCAAGATCCGACCACACATTATCATCTTCATATTTTAAGATATACACATATAAAAAGTCAAGTGATTTGAAGTTCGTTTACTCATTGATCTAATCGTTCCATTTTATTCTATTGTTAAAAAACCGTTAATGTTTGACTTCAAAGAAAATGAAGTAAATAAACTTCAAATTACTTGATTTTTTATATGTATATATCTTAGAATAGGAAGATGATAATGTACGGTTAGATCTTTGAAAATTCACTCAAAAATTGATTTTTAAGTGCGACATAGGAGAGAGTTGCCTCCTGTGTCAGCTGATTTACATTTCTCTCATATATATATATATATATATATATATATATATATATATATATATATATATATATATATATATGGAGCTGATCCTCTAAGAACGGTTCTCACGGATTTCTGTGAGAACTTTCACGTGGGTCATCGAATTTGATAAATCAAATCAAATAAAAACTATATCTCTATCAGATCCGACGGCCCACGTAAAGTTCTCACATGAATTCGTGAGAACCGTTCTTAGGGGATCAATTCACTATATATATATATATATATATAGAGATAGACTTGTATCCTTTCAAAAGGATTTGATCCCGGATCCTTCCCACTCAAATTCAACCCTCCAACATTCGAATACAAGATCCACTCCGTTGAAGTTGATCTATACTATTTCAAGTATCTATAAACCAAAAATAAGTGTTTTAAATACTTTTGCCCATCCATCAAGTAGGGGAAAAACGGACGGCCTAAATAGTGAGTTGGTTAGTTTAACGGTGTAGAACATTTGAAATCTAACAAAAATTAGTTTATAGGGGTTTTTAAATGTTTAGATCATAATGAAATGGCCGGATCGAGAATTTGTATGTTTAAAGACATAGATCTAACCAACTCACTACTTTCGGCCGTCCATTTTGCGTCGCTTGATGGATGGGCAAAAAGTATTTAAAACACTTGATTTTTGGTTTATAGATACTTGAAATAGTATAGATCAACTTCAACGGAGTGGATCTTGTATTCGAATGTTGGAGGGTTGATTTTGAGTGGGAAGGATCCGGGATCAAATCCTTTTGAAAGGATACAAGTCTATCTCTATATATATATACCGTCTATGACTTATGCTTATACTTACAAACAGAGACCATTTACAAGGTGCATGCATGCATGTGCATTGATCACTGCTTTTACGACTATCTATTTATGTTATCGGTAATTTTCTTGTGCTTGCCATCACTATTTGCAAATTGGATGTATCCCTCAAAAAGAGAGAATGATTTCGTGAAGTCCCCAAAAAAACTTGAAGCAAGCCATCATAATTACTCACCAATTCTCTTTCCACGCCAAAGAGACCAAGTCCGATAGCAAAGCTACAAAAAGATTGTACTGTTTGCTTTTAGAACTGGCAGTCACTTATCATGTGAAAAAAAATTAAAAGAAAAAAAAAATCAAATTGTTTGCAAGCACAGGACACCTCCATTTTAGGGAGATGTCACCAAAACAGAAGGGATTGGAATCCAAAGTTGATCTATTTAGTCTCCACAATTTCTTGGAAAGTGACTTGAAAGCTCCGTCACTGGATTGATTCCTTAAGGGCTTCTACTTGTCTCCTTGTGCCTCCTTTCTCTTCCTCTGTAATAGCACTAACTTGGGGCATGAGAATTAGATGACCAAAGCATGGTAATTTCCTCTGTTTTTAACTTGAGAGCACTGCTAGCCAGACCCAAAAGGGCTCGAGGGCTTCAACACCCGCTGGGGGGGCATCCATCACAGCTATTGGACGACTCAGTGCGGGAGAGAAGGGGAAAAAAAAACACAAAAACAAAAATGTGTTTTGTGAGCTCTACCGCCAATAATATTTTTTTTCCTCTCTCGTTCCAGGTCTGTCCATTGATGGACGACATCCCACGGCACGAAGTCACGGTCCTTCGCACGAAGGACCTAACCCGAGCTCGACCCAAAAATGGGACAATTTCATGGGACAGCTGATGTGGCATGTTATGTGTGGCATGAGCTGTCTATACTTAATTCTCAATTTAATAACATTCAGGGTGTTTTCATCATAAATTCCATTTTACTTTCATCTTGAAGAAAGCAAACTTTTTGTCTTCCCCCAAATCCCCGTTGCTACCGACCACACTTTGGATTGCTCCCATCACTGAGCCCGAGCCTCCCCTCATCGCCTCGCCATCAAGTGCCCTCGTCTCCTCCTCTCACAGACGCTGACCTTACAGAATCTCATTGCCTGCGTTGACTTTGCTAACTCCTTCGATCGCCTCGCCATCGTCGTCGGCTATGGCCTCAACCCCTTCTCCCATCGGTGACAAGGGCCTCCTGGATATCAACAACATTTGTCTACTGATGCTCAATGAAAAAGGCTCACTAATCTCTGCTTGACTTCAAGTTTAATTTCACAAAATTAATCATCTCTAAATTTATGATATAATTTTGAGTAATAATTGTCTGACTCATCGCGACAGGTTTCAGTCGTGAACGTGACCATCACCATCAACCTCTCATGCTGCTTGATTTCAAAGTAATTTCATATACTGTGAGCTGAAGCTATGAAATGAAGCTTGAGCACATGAAATAAATTAATTAATAACTCTTCCTTTGCAAAAATCTTGAACCCATAAGTGGAAGTAGGAGGTGGTGGCGAGGACATGGCTGCTGACGGAAAGGAGATGACGAGGGTATTAGTAGTGGCTGAGGAAGTGAGGGCAGTGGAAGTGGTTCCAGCAGTTAGACCTGACCACGGCTCCGTTTCGAACTGCTGAAACAGACTGAACCTGTCAGCAACCCGTTTCGAGCTGGACCGGAACCAACCCAAAACTAATCAAGTTTCAGTTTCTTATTTTTAAGAATCGGAGCCGTCAGTTCCGGTTCAGCACCGGCGGCCTCAGTTCTGATTTAAATTTTTTATTTTATTATATTTTATTTTTTTGGACCTTTGGGGAAGCTCGTTGCTGCTCAACAACAATGGACTCGAAAGCGACCAGAAATGATCAGCTCTCTGCGATTTTAGTTCCTCATTTGAAGAAATTGAGAACCCTCGGTTTCAAAACTGAAACCAAATTTACCGACAGGGACGATAGAAGGGGCTGATGACCCTTGAGTTTGTACGCGAATTTGGGAGAAACATAAGGGGCTTAATATTCCATAATTGTCCCCTTTTTACTTAATTCTGTCGAGTTTGGAAAGTAAAATGTAATAATTAATTTAGTACACATCAGCTGTCTCATAAAACTGCCTCATTTTTCAGTCTAAAAGAATTTCTCTTAACTTAATCACTGAAGGAATTATGAAAAGGACAAGATGTACCTATCTGTCACCCATTAACCTAGATTAGTTTTAGAACTAGATCAAAATTTTGGGTGTAATCTTTGTTTATTTCTTCATTTCCCTTTCCCTTTCCATTCATATATTTGTTTTCAGCAAAGGTCGTGACCTGATCTTACACTGAGACTTCTCATTTTCTAACCCAATCTACCAATCACTGAGCAGGTGTCAATGACATAATTTAGACATTAATATAAACAAATTTATGGTTCTTATTTATGATTTTCAGGTCACAAGAAGAAACATGTGAAGATTGTTCAATATACAATATTACTTTGAATCCTTGAGGGATATAAATTCTAGCCGGCAAAAGGGAACATAGGTATACAGATCCAGGAGACTATCACGACTCTGCTGAGAACCAGGGAACCGTTTCAGACGAGAGGAACTTGATTGTTGGTGGAGACAAATGTCGTCAACAACAACTTGACAACCAAGTAATCTATTTGAAAAGAGTAATGCTATTTGTACTATTTTTTTTATCTTACATTTGCGGATCACACTAGCAATTAATGAGAGTGAGGCTCATAATTCATATGACCCATAATTTATAAAGTAATAGTAAAAATAGTATTAACTCTGAGGCTCGAGAAATATCCATCGTGTCGCTAATCAACGAAAACAGAAGTTTTTATCAAATCATATCCAAGTTGGACCCCATCTAGCATAGCTGAACTCTTCCAACTTGACCACAAGCTGGAATCTTGTATGAAACCTTAGACCCCATACTAGTCACTATAGCAGCCCAAAAACTATAAATTAATTAAATTTTAACAGCCATAAATAAATGTCGATTTTAATCTGTTTTCACAATTTCGTTAGACTCGGTCATAAAATTTGAACAACGAGGTTCAAACCAAGCAAGTTCTTGGCATTTCCCTCTCATTCATCAAAAGCAGTGAACTGAAGGGGTCGAGTCCGAGGACATTGGAAAAGACGAGTTGGCCCCTCAGTGCACCGTCCGCGGTTTCTCGGGCGTGAAGAGCAGGGGTATTTTGGGAAACAATGGTCAACTGAATCCAATGAAACGCCGTGGAAAAACGAGGCCGGCAACTGCCCCCGCGGTTGTACTGAGCCTCTTCCCAAAATACCCAGCCTTTTTTTTTTATTTTCTTTGGGGTGTGTCCTTTGCGCAGTTAGAAACTTCTTCGCATCTCACTCATTCTGATTTAGTTCTCAATGAATGACAATTTTAGCCTTTGCCGCGTGGGGTCTGTTCACATTTGCAATTTGCAATTGTAGTAAAATATAAGTGACATTCTTTTGAAACTAATAAAACTTGATAACATAATAGCTTTAAGATGGTGGGAGTCACTAGAAACTTGATCACGTTTGAATACTGTTGGGTGCTCAAGTAGTTTGATATACATTATTAGCTCACAACTCAAAAAATTGTTTTCTAACATAGTATTAGATCATTAAGTTGGAAAAGATTCTGCGTTCAAATATCTAAAATATATTTATTTATTGTAAATTATTATGTATTTTAAACTAAACATTTTTCACGTAGCTGAAAGATTTATATGAGGGGAAATGTGAAGTGATCAATTAGCATAATATACATCGTTATCTACATAATTCAGGAAGAAGCTTTAGGTGCTTAATTAGTGTGATAACACATTGTTATCCTATGGCCGAGAAACTTAAACTTTTAAGAAAAGAAATTTTCTGAATTCTGATAACACCATTTTGAAATTAAGTGGAGTTTAAAAAAAAAAAAAAAAAACTTAAGTCTAAAACTTTAGACAGCGGGGGTATTTTCGACCATATCACACAATTCTTCCCAAACCCAGCTGTCATTGATTGTCGTATTGTGTACTGTGTGTTGCAATTTCTTCGAAGGCCCCATTTTCTTCCTCCTCTCCTTCCTCCCACAACTGAATCCTTAACTCATCTCGAGCTGTCATCCCCCTATTTATTCCCAATCTCTCCACTCCCCCCTCTTCCCAAAACACCGACCTTTTTTCTTTCTTCCCAGAATACCCACCTTATTTTTTCTTCCCCTTTCTCCTCTGTTTCAATTCAATGGCCAGTGACATCAATAGACCCATAGAGTTTGAGGACTTTCTGCCCACAATGGCCGAGAAGCTCGGGGAGGATGGTCTCATGGCGGAGCTTTGCAATGGGTTCCGGTTGCTGATGGACCCAGGGACGGGGCTGATCACGTTCGAGAGCCTGAAGAGGAACGCGGCGGTGCTGGGCCTCGACGGGCTGAGCGACGACGAGCTCCGGGGGATGGTGAGGGAGGGGGACATGGACGGCGACGGGGGGCTCAGTGAGATGGAGTTCTGTGTGCTGATGGTGAGATTGAGCCCAGAGTTGATGGATGAGGCGCTGGATCAAATCTTCTCATAATCATCTCTTCGTAAATTTCTTTTTCTTTTTTCATTTTTAATGGGATGTCAATGAAATCTGGAGTTTTTATCAATGGAGCATTGTGCATGTTAATGAGAAGCCCAGCTTAAGTGATTGATGGGGGGTAATTTCAGTGTTTATTTTATGGCTTACAGCTTGCGGCCCCTTGCGACCAATCATACACTTTTATGGGTGTAGATTACGAACAAAAATTAAAGTATTTTTTAAGTTATCATCTTTCTTTAACGAATTGTTCTCAAATAATATAGAGAGAGTGAGAAAGCTTGATAGTGTTCTCTCCTTTTTTATTCTTATTTTGTAACAAGCATAAACATGGGATACATTGTGTTTAAACACTAACATATAAATATGTGATATATTATATGTAAATACTCACATATAAACATGTGATACATTGCATCTAAACATATGATAATTTATAATTCTAATACTCTCCCTCAAATTGGAACATAAATGTCTATCATGCTCAACTAGTTACAAAGACTAGTAACATATCTCTTAAATAAAATTTTAAAAATCTTAATGTTCATGCCAATCTGCTAAATCAATGATGTTGATACAAAAGCTGCAAATCAAAGTGAACTGAATTTGAGTTGAATCAAACACTTGGATAAAAACTGTATAAAAGATTTATGAATATCTCCATGAATAGAATTATGGTTTTAGAGCTTTTCAAACTCAGTAGAAGAAGAGGTTTGGGAAGATTCTCAAACTCAGTAGAAGTATAGGTTTTGAAAAATCCCCAAACTTAGTAAGAGAAAGAGACGACTATAACTTGCAAAGTTAGTCAGCAATAGCAGACAGTGACACAAGTACCAGTAGCACTAGGAATAGATGTATAGACTAGATGTAGATGTTACTAATTAGTCAATAGTTACAACAACAAAAACATGCAGCAACAACAATAAGAATAGGTAGCAGCAGCATGTAGATGATACATGACGACATAATTAATAAAGATAGCACAACACAATAAGAGCATATCTTAGGTGGAAAGCGGAAGATAGAGCATGACTCGTCGCTCGGCGCATGACCCAACTCAAGCTTGAGGCGAGCGTGAATGACAATCAGAAGAAACGTCACTCCGATACTATGTTAGAATAATGTAGAGAAAGTATGAGAAAGGTTGATAGAGCTCTCTTCTCTTTAATTCTTATTTATAGTATCTATAAATATGTGATACATTGTATATAAACACTCACATATAAACATATGATGCATTGTATTTAAACATATGACAACTCGTAATACTAATAGTCAAATTCATACAACACTTAATAAAAATTATTTGAACCTTGCCAATTAATAGTAATCCATTAAGCTTGGGTACTTATTAGCTTTGAAACATGTAAATGAAATAAAAATTATCTTAATTGAGTTTCTTAATTTTCTCCCTCCTTCACTTTGACATCTCCTTGTTTTTCTCCAAGATTTTCTCTGAAATTATCTCTTGCTCTTCATTTTCAATTGCATTTTTTCCATATTTAAATTACGTGGAATTCCAAAAAAGTCAAGTTCCTGGTGTAATTCTGTGATTTGTCAATCTTCAAGCTCTGGGTTATAGTTTCTTTTTTAGTTTTTTGGGGTTATAGTTTCCTGCTTCCAACTTTGCAGCCAGTCCATTCTTCACTTTGGCACTCTCATAATTAATTATTTTATTTTATTTGTCATGATTTGAAATCAAAGTCCTACTAATGCATTGCAATATTAGCTCTGTAAGCAACAGGTTTCATGAAGGAAATTGAGTTTAAAATTCAGATTTAGACTCAAAAAAAAAATGGTTTCTTAATTCTTCTCCCAATTCCCAAATTATGTTTGAAAAACGAAAGAGGAGGAATGAGATTAGACTAAATGTTGACATGACATGATTGTAGTTTCTTTTGATTGGTACGGGAAACAAAATTGAATTTTACGAACCCTAGTACTATATTTTGGAAAAATTAAAATCAACCCACTATTTTCTTGTATTTTCATCATCTGTGATGAAATAACAATTTTAGAATTAGTTTCATGTAAAAGGTAGTATGAGTCATTTTCCTTCTGATTTTATAAACCAAACGGCTCGGGAAATGAATTTTGAACTATATTTTAAACCTGTTATATTCTTATATTCCCTTTGTTCTGTCGAGCTAAATATGCATGAATTTGACATCTCAATTTGATTGCATACTAAAGGCGAGAGACTATGGGCCAATTGTGACATAATAGTGAAGTGGTTTTTTAGATCTGTTTGGCTCTTAAAAACTATATGAGAAGAGGCATTTTCTTGTGGGGGACCCACAAATCTGACACATAGTATAAAGTTTTTTTTTTTCCCTCTCTTTAATTTGTTTGTTTTGTTTGAAATTGAGCTCAACCAGAAAGTAGATAAATCCCATATAAATAATATTTTGTTTATAAACTATTGTAAACACGCTTAAATCTTAGTTTTTTTTAAAGGAAGAAAAGTGCATCACACGTTCTTGGAAGACTTCTTACAGAAGCACATGGGCACAATTTAGATCAAAAATGAATAATAACTCGCACTCACAAAAAAGACACTGGGGCCGTTTGTTTTCGCGTAAAACTCCGTAATAATTCGTAAATGACTTACTACCCAGTTACAATTACGGCGTTTGTTTGGACCGTAATTCGTAAAACTTACGTAACTCAACTAACACTCACTTGCAACTCAGTTACCACACACTTACAGCCCAGTTACAGTTAATTTTGTGGTCATACAAATTTGTATTATTTTTTTATATTAATATTAAAATTTTTAATATTTAACTTTTTTAATGTTTATTTGCCGTATTAAAACTTTTAAAATCACCAAATAGTTAATTTTGTGGTTAACTTTTTCACTTACGACTTATACATTACGACAACCAAACACCGTAAAGTACAATACACTTTCCCACTTTATAATTTTATATTACCAACCAAACACCGTAAAATTTACATACATGTAACTCATTTACAATTGTAAAAGACTTTACCAATTACAACTACGAATTACGACCAGTTACGACAACCAAACAGACCCTAATGGATGAATTCTTTTGATTTTTCTCATTAAAAGATTCAACAAAGTTCCCTTACTAAAAATGAAAGAGGAATTTTCTAATCATGAAAAGTGGTACTGTCTCTATAAAAATATCTCTTCGTTAGTTTACAGGCTTCGAGAAAACAGCAGAAAATAATTCTCGACACTTAAAAGTAAATTCCCACCCACCCTCCCCCCCCCCCCCCCCAAAAAAAAAAAAAAAAAAAAAAAAAAAACCGCACATGTTGTTTGTGGAATAACCTGAAAAGGCTTGGAAATGGGCATAGCATTTGACAGTGGGGCTAAAGACACCGTGTAAATTGGTCTTGATAGATGTTTTCTTTATTTTTATTTTTTTTTGGGAAATCCCTTGGAGAAGGCGTCGAGGCTCCGTACGGAAAGGATTTTTTCCAACACGAGGAATCGCCTTGGGTGGGAATAGAAAGGCCTAGTCGCGTCTCTTTAGAAACAAGTAAAGAATGAAAGGAGGCAGGCTCACTAAATCGAGATGGCTTGGTTCTCTAGAACTGGTTATTTCTGGTTAAAGTGAAGTCAATCACAAAGTTTGGAGTTGCAAGCTGCATAAGAGGGGCTGCGGGCGTGATGGCTCTCGACTTTTGTGACATTTCTTTATGGCACTTGTACTTGCATCCCTCACTTGTTATCCTGGTACCGCAACATCTTCTGTTGTAACTTCTCTTCTTCATATCATGGATTTCTTTTTTGAGTAGAGATTGGTTGACCATTCTAAGTCGGCTACTGAAGATTTTAGTAGACCAAGAGCGAAGGTAAATTTAGGTTAATGAACACTTGTGTTACTTGTATATAAAGTACTTATGTTCTTCAGTTTTAAGTGTTTTCCACCCACTTTGGTGGAAACCTTCAGCCCCATTTTTACTGATGTGTTTTGGCTCTTGGTTTCTTGAAAGAAAACTAGAAAGAGACACATTAAGGCCCGCTAGTTCTCCATTTTCATTCTGTCTCAGGTTCAAAATTTACTTTTACTACACCTTAACAAAGGAAACAGATATTGACACCTCCAAAAGTAATGAAGGCACCCCACAAAAAATTACAAGCGTGTCATTATATTTTTGGACACAATCACCCTTGTTAAAAAGTCTAAATACACTTTCATTTTCTTCCTCTTCCGGTGAACGTCGACGCTCCCTCCTTTCCCAGTGACCCCCTCCTCTCCGACAACCCACTCCTCTCCCTCCCTTCCCCGTCTCCTTGAGAGCACCCCCCAGACCATTGTTCGACGAGAGGGAGAGGGCGGGTAGGGCGTACGGGAGAGAGAAAATTTCAAAACTTGAGAGGTGCCTTTAACAAAATAATGGATGCTCTAATTTGTTTGTGGGGTCCCATCACTTTTGGAGTGGCAATATCCGTTTCCGTTAACAAGGTCTTCTCCTCAAAAAAAAAAAAAAAAAAAAAAAAAAAAAAAAAAAAAAAAAAACTTGAATCTGCTTTGCTCTCATCAACAAGTGTCCGTGGTCGCTTGCTAGCGTATGGTCTTCTAAGACGGGGCGTCTCTCGTCCGCAACCACTCTCCCGGCTGATGTCACGTCGGCTTTCTCCCCCGGACCGATGATCGAACACATTGTGGGCATTAATTTTTACCAGGCAAGATCATCTTTTATCTATCCCTTTTCTCAAATTATTATTTACAGTCATCTCCAATACAACATTTTTTATAAAATAAATGTTGGGTTTGGATGAGTTCTCTGTTTGTGTTACATGGGATTTGAAAGAAGCAGAGACAAATTTTAAAAGTAATTGGTGGCAGAAGAAGTAGAAAGATTTTCCCTTTCTGCATCTTCTGTTCTGCGATTTTAAAAGAATTCGGAAAAAAAACAGAGTATTTCATTAATGCATTTCTACAGCATGATATAATATACAACCAATTTTCACCAGGATGTGATTAAAGAAATCCCTAGCCCTCATATCGCCCTATCAGTGCGCACACAACCCGTCATGTCCAATTCAAATACTCAATGTTGGGCTTAAGCTGCTGCTATCGTCCGGTGAACCTAGTAAAGGCATTGGCCGAGAGAGGTCGCTGAATCAGTCTCGCTGGGACTTCTGTCCGCGGCAAGTGCCGGGCTGTTTTGGCACGGCATTGTTGGTAGTCTCACTCTAACATTAGGACTACCGAGGACATGTTTAGCCAATCATTAGCTTGGTCTTGCACACACACATCAGCCTGACATTTATGCATCTTGACACTTCCTGTTTGAGAGCATAGTTCCCTTATGGGTGGATCAACAAACTCCAACACATTGTCCTCGTTCCATAGTTTCCATGTCTCCATTCTAACTGAGTACATATCTATCGGAGTCATTGATTGAGCAGTAGACATAATTGTTCCCCTCCTGGTCATTAACCTGTATCTGTTAATATAGAGTTGCATCTTATGCTCAACCCCTATGAACGCCTGCCCGTTCCAACGGCCCAATCACCACATGATCTACCTCCCTTCCCATATAAATATCGGAGTTGAGCGCGCAGGATCCATGCTTATCGAGTAGTTAGTTCCCCATTGCTGGGTCTCTGATGCTTTTCCACGACGTCAAAACTCAGGTCATGTCGGTCACTGCATCGAAGCCAATCTTCATTCCACGAAGGTATGTGTCTGTAGGAGAGTCAAAGCACTCCTTGACCACGTTGGCTGAACTGTTGAGTTGTAGATTGCCAGTGTCCAATAGTCAAGTACTGTCTAATTTGGAGGTAGTGAAGATGCAATATTGGATGACCATACGATTTTATTTGCACCATCAACAAGAATCAGATTTCCATCTGTAGAAATGGTTAGGGAGCCAGACTTGTGTGAGACTGGGGAATCATGGTTAGCCACCCAGACGATAGTGTTAGCATAGTAGTTATCGTACCAAATTCCAACGTAACGAGCAGTCGAGTAGTTTGGACTGAAGAAGCCAAGCTCAAAAAGCACGATCAGCCGATACAAGAGAATTTCCACCCGTGAGGAATTGGCCGGGAGACGAGATGTCTATAGCTTGTGTTAGGAGTAGGAAGAAAGAGATGATAGCAAGGAATGTGAAGATAGAGGAGAGATGATGGAGATAGAACTCATCTTCTCATTGAGCTTGAGAAGACGGTGAGATTGTCCTGCCTTCTTATTAGATTAAGAGTTGGGACATTAATGTATTTGACTTTGACCCTGTTATGGTGCTACTCTAGTTCTTAGTTTTTGCTAATAAATTTTGGTCAGGTTTGATCAAGTTGGATATTTGATTTCTTTGAGAATTGCATGTTTAATACAAAATAACATCTAATATATAACAGGTCCAAATCAGGCTTGCGTTCTTGTGTGTATGTTATGTTGGATGCTATTTTCTATGTTTAATGTCTAATCGACTAAAAGAGAATATTGACTGGCCTGATGACAATCACATAGACTAAAAGAGATTGAAAATTGCAGTTTGGTAGAAGAAGAGTACGAAAATTGAAAAACATATTATCTACAACCAGTCTTCTGCATAGTGTAAGCAAAAACTATTATGTTCTTACATTTTTTTCTGTTAAATACCACTTATGTCCCAATTCTATGGAATAAAGAAGAATCTATGGGGTTCAACTATATCAAAAATGGCGTAAAATCCTATCGGCCTGTCAATGTAGTGAACGAAGCAGTAGCTGAGAGTTTAAGGTCCAATGTAGATGTATCAGTTTCAATTGGGTTCTTTCTGCTGCAAATGTGGGCTGTTTCGGTGAGGCAATGGCAGCAGTCCCAGTCTCCAACATCGCAACAACTGAAGACATAGTCGGCCTATCAGTAGCTCTGTCTTGTACACATAAGAGTCCAACATTTATGCATCTTGATACTTCTACTGGCAAGCATGAATCCCTTATGGATGGATCAACAAACTCCATCACACTGTCCTCATCCCATAGTTTCCATGCCTACACAAATTTGAAATCCGGATCATTTGAATAAGAGAAAGACATGAACCCAGAAAATTTTAGATAATTTTGATATGGAAAGGCTAAACAATGTGTATACTTACGTAGGGTAGGAGACCAAGAGACAATTCAGGGTGATCATAGGTGCTATTCTTCTCTCCACTAACAACCTCGAGAAGTAGCACTCCAAGCTGTAGACATCGGACTTTACTGAGAACACACCTTGATTTGCATACTCTGAGGACATATAACCACTGCAATTGATCATGAGTATCATCATCAGTACCTCCAAATATTTACAACTTGCTACTGTTGCAAAGTCAGTCTCCTTCTGGATGCTGAAGCAACCATAGGAACTAATTAAGCTTATACAATTAGACAGAAGCCTACAACAACTTGCCTAGACTTAAATTTTGAAGAGTCTAGACGAAGGAGGAAGATAATGATTGCTATTTACGTAAACACTGAGAGTCTCTTAGTGAAACGGTGAAGTGCTTACTGTGTAGTTTCTACCCAAAACAGTAAGAATCTCTAGGAGTAAAAGCTAAAATGCTTACTATGTGCCAACAACTCGCTTTGTGTTTGTTTCCTTATCATCATACCGAAAAATCCTTGCCATGCCGAAGTCCGAAATTTTGGGGTTCATCTCTTCATCCAGCAGTATATTGCTAACTTTCAGATCACGGTGTGTTACTTTTAGCCTCGAGTCTCTATGAAGGTACAAGAGCCCCCGAACAATGCCTTGGATGATATTGTACCGTGATTTCCAATCTAGTAATCCTTTCTTTGTTGCGTCTGGGGTAAAAATTTAAATTATAATGGTAAACAGATATAATGAAATAGGAAAGTGATAAATGTTTTGTAACATAAGTTACCAAAAAGAAAAGCATCTAAACTTCTATTTGACATGTACTCGTAGATCAAAATCTTTTCTTCTCCCTTGATGCTACAGCCCAGGAGTCTAACAAGATTCCTGTGTTGTAGCTTGGAGATTAGTATAACTTCATTCTTGAATTCTTCCAGGCCTTATCCTGAGCTCCTGGACAATCTTTTTACAGCAATTTCTTGCCCACCAGGCAGTGTGCCCTGCAAAACAAGGTACACCCTAGTATTTCATATGATTTATCAATAAAGTTTACTGAAGGTAGATATGTTTTTTTACTTCCAAGAACAATATAAAGTTATGTTTCTATCAATTCAAAACCTTTATCAGCACTATATTATTAACGGTAAAAAGTGTCAAAAGTTTTGTTGATTGCTGTGTGTATAGAATATTGGTCAAGTATTAAAGGTTCTGAATACTCATTGAAGGATTAATACAAAGTTTACTTAGTCCAAGTAGTTGGCACCACTCTCATCCTGAAATTTTCTATGCTTCTAATCCTGTCAGAAAATTTTTAAAATATATAATAATAGATAAGCTGAAACTATCTCAAAATTTTATGAATAGTATCTGTACAACATTGGTAAATGAAATAATTTTTCCCCCTTCTCATGAAAGAGTTGAATGTACCCACCCTTTTCGTTTAAAAGGTGATAATGAGGGGAAGCATTAAATTCTGAAATCTGAATACTGAATTTTGCTTTCAATCTGAGAATCTAAGAACTGGAAGGAGAGGAGATAAAAGTTTGATGAGCTTCATTTCGCTTGTAATCCAAATTTTTATGGGAAACGGTAATTCAATATTTATTACCTAGGAGTTAGAATTTTGAAGCTAAACCAACTACTTCACCTGAAATACCATATTATCGATAAATATGACTTGAACCATTCTAACCTAATAGACTTTCTTGCACTAATATGAAATGAAAACATTGGAAGATGACAAAACTAACTTATCAGTATTGGAACAATTAGGTTCACTGAAAATAGATGTGTTCGTTTGTTAGACAACATAGATATATGGGGTGTCATCAATCAATATCCTAATTGGCGCTAAATTATATGTAAAAGGTTTTTGAAATCGACAAAATGTTTGCTAATTCCTTATTCGTACGCCAAATCTTTATATTTTCCTTTTGACTCGTCATGTCTTTTAAGTTAGGATAAAAAAAATCCTTCATTAGTTGTTGTTTATTTTCTACCAGTGGCATTGTGAAAATATATTTCTATCCCCAACAAAAGTCGTATTCCCCCATCAACTCCTGCCTCCCTTCTTCCCTTTCCCTCCCTCTGCCTCAGTCACTCTCACTCTCTTAACCTTCTCTCTCACTCTCACTCTCTTCCCATCTTCAGAGAATTCTAACCGCCATCAAAATTGGAGGAATTCATCGAAATGACATTGCAACTTTCATTTAGGGAGAGAATTAACGTCAGATTGTGATAGAGAAGAGAGTTTGAAGAGAGAAAATAGTCATAGGGGTTGAGTTTGGTGAGAAATAGATTTGATGAGTGGAAATAAAAAGGAAAGAGATGAAGGGTAATATTATCAGTTGTAATAATATTATATAAAATATAAAGGTAAAAAGAGAATATTTCATGAATCTATTCACATATAGATTGCACAACTAATAGCGGGGGTTTCTTATCCCAACTTAAAAGATTTAGGGAGTGAAAATGGAAATATAAAGGTTGGGGCGTGACTACGAAATTAGCAAAGATTTTAAATGCCGATATAGAAAAAACCCCATGTGAAAACTATCTCAAATATTCATCAATTAGTGTGTGTACGGATTGTTGTTTAGTTAAAAGGTTTTGACTACTCAATCAAGGACTAATACGAAGTTTACTTCAAGGAATTAGCCCAAGTAGTTTGCACCCCCCTCATCTGAAAAATGTCTACAGTTCTAATTGTGAGGATTAATTTAACAATTCTTTTCTGACAGAAAAATAAGTGAAATTTAGAAGACATTACGAAAAACTAACCTTATAAACTGGACCAAATCCACCTTTGCCAAGTAAATTTGAGAGAGAAAAGTTATCGGTTGCAGCTACAATGGTATCGAAACTAAGCAAAGTGGGTTCGTTGTGCTTCCCATCCTGTTCTTCATCTCTAATTTCAAATGCACCACCAAAATGATCATTTGGTCCTTCTCTATCTCTTCTATGACTGTGGCTCTTTCGCAGCTCAATGAATTCTGGGTTAAGAACAGTCATAAATAACTTAAACATCAATAAAAGCAAAATCTTCTGAGTACCGAACTGATTCTAATGATTCAAGTACTTTACCTTTAGCTCTTTTTCTATACTTCCGCACGAGATAGCTGCATCCAACTGAAATGATCATTACTGCATCAACTATCACTACGACAATTACTGCCACGTTCTTTGGTTTCTTCTTGTTATCTGAAAAAGAGAACTTAGTATGGTGCTGCAAAAAGAAAAAGATATAAAAAGAAGAAATTTAAGAACTTAACTTGCCTAGTTCAGAACCAGCAAGTCTAAGATACAAATCATTTCCTGCCCTGGACAGTGCCTGAATATCTACCAGATCACTGCCCCATACCATGCACCCGATACCAGTCACATACGAGTATGCTTTGCAAGAGCAATTTGCCCGACAAGTCTGCTCACATCCTGTAATATCAACCACATCTTGATACAACTCAGATAAGTCAGGCACCTTCACTCTCTCTAGCTTCAAGAACCCGTCTGTCTCTGGTTGCTTTCCTCCATTGCTGCTAGCATTCTTCTCGCACTGCAATGGTGTCCTTCTAATGCATCAGCTCGTCCAATTTCCGTTGCTCCATTCATTGACCGACTTTGGCACAAACCCTCGCAAACAGGAGCATACAGGCGTGTTCTTGTCAGTGCAAACACCTCCATTTCCGCACTTCTTGTAGAATTCACACGCTGTGATGGGTTCTGCCCATATCCGAGACCAAGCCTTGGTATCATTATTCCAGATTACGTGCTCAAGAATTCCATCCCAGGTCAGAACAAATCGATGAGACACATCAGCAGTTGGGTAATAGAAATACATCTTCCCCTCCTGCTTATAGTTACTAATTTGGAATCCATTAATGTAAAATGGCACCATGTATTCAAGCCCAATGAACACCTGTCCATTCCAGCGCCCTGAACGCCATCTAGGTTCCGTCCCCTCCATATGAATACTTGCGTCGACCGGGCAGGGTCCATGCCCATCGAGTAGTTCCCGGCTGCAGGGTCTGCACTGCTTTTCCAGGATGTTAGCAGTTGGTTCACATTGGTAGTTAGATTGAGCCCAATATTCATGCCAGGCAAGTAGGTGTCTGCGGGATAGTCAAAGCTCTGCCAGACCACACGCACTGAATCGTTGAGCTGCAGATTGCCAGAGTCTAAGAGCTTAACAGTCGTTTCATTTGACATTGCCGAGGATGCGTTGGATGACCAGAGGGTCTTGTTTGCAGAGTCGATGAGAATCAGATTACCTTCTGTAGAGATTGTGAGGGAGCCAGACTTGTCCGGAACCGGGGAGTCGCGGTTGGCAACCCAGAGGACAGTGTTGGGAGAGAAGTCGCGATACCATATACCAACATAGCGATTTGTTGAGTTGTTTGGGCTGAAGAAGCCAAGGTCGAAAAGTTTTCCAGCTGATACAAGGGAACTGCCATCTCTGAGGGATCGGCCAGGGCTCAAGGTGTCTGTGGATTGTGCTTGTGTGAATAGAGAGAGGATCGTGAAGAGAGTGGGGACGATAGAGCTAAAACTCATAGTTTTAGGAGCTCAAGAGAAGATGATAAGGTTGGTCTTCTTCGTTTTCTTTCTTGCTCAATTGACATTGAGAAAGATGGCTGAATATTGTTGTGTTGTGTTGACCCTGAAATGGAGCCAAGTCAAAGGGTTGAATTTTCTTTTTGAAATGGAGCCAAGTACGCAAGTGAATCAGCGAGCGCCACAACACAACACACGAAAAGAAGAAGAAAGAAACAAAGACTGGTTTTTCTCATATGAATCCAAAGTATTCTGCTTGCTTAGTGCAACCCTTCAAAAGTCTTCCTTATTTTGATACACTCTTTGAAAAAAATCTTCGTGCTTCTGATATTACCCCCGACAGTTTTTAAGTTATTTCAAATACCCCTACAAACAGTGTCATCCTCCCCTCGCTCGCTGTTTTATTTGGAGAGAGAGAGAGAGAGAGAGAGGAGAGAGAGAGAGAGAGAGAGAGAGGAATAATAGAATTTTTAACCAACTCTATATCTAACCTGCACGCGATGAGGCTCGAGAGTGATTGATGCAGTTGAACTTGTTGTTTAGGTTTTGATGTTTTCCTGCGTGCCTGACTTTCCATGAGAATATGATGGTACTTCGTTTTGATTCAGGATTGGTTTGTATCCATTTTGTATGTTACCATTAAACTCATTTTAATGAATCTGAGGGGAATTTTCCCATTCATTTATTGTCAGTTCAGTGTGTATTCTTGTCATTTTAGAGAATGTATGAAATAACTTCATTTGCTGGAATTTATATGTTTTTGGTGAATCAATATAAGCAAAATTTGGGGGTATAATGTCAAAAATGGAAATAAATTAAAAAACAGGTGTTTAAAAAAATGGGTAGGTAACATCCATTCCATAGAGTTCAGATGTAAAGATATGGCAGGTTCAAATTAGGTAGCATAAGAATTATTCTGGAACGTACTCTAAACACATCAGCTCCCCAAGATTAAAGATATAAAATGGAGGTCTGAAAAGATGATGACAAATGCAGTCAAAGAATACACCTTAAAAAAACAGTCATTAGAAACCTATATAAATCAAATCAGCATTGCGTGTGCGCGCGCTGCGCGCGCACATACAATGATACAATTTGCCTTTAAGGGCAATGAAATAGAAAATACAGAAAAAAATTTCGTGATTCAGCAATATGCCTGCACCTACAGCAAAGGGAAGACTTGACTGTGACTATGCCCCAATGTTACAAATTATAAGACTCACTGTGCCTCTTTATTACAAGTTTCTAGGGAGAAAAAATTCTAATAATGGAAATAATTGACAACATTGACTAACATTTCCCCCCTCCAATTTGGATACAGAATGCTTCAGATTGAAATCTTTGTGTCAGTTCTTCGTCAATTTCATCTACAAATTAAATCTGTAAAAGTGAGATCATTCAGAGCATGTCTCACTGCCGGAAACAGAAGCAGAATCTTCAAGGTTTTGTCTACCAAAGAACGAAGGCTTCTTTGGTGGAGGAAGAGTCATTTCACTATCTAGCATCAGAACCACTGAACACATATTAGGCCAATCTTCTGGAGATACCTGCACACACGAGAGTCCCACTTGAATGCACTTCTGAAGAATATGAGGCACCCGACGACTTGTCAATTAGATCCAAAATCTTGTTCTCTTGCCACAATGCCCATGCCTTGAGTAAGAAAAAAATAGTAATTGTCAGAGAAATGTAAGAGAAAATATCAAAATATGCAGAGGTCAACTGATTGTACTTACGTATCTCAGTAGGTCCAGAGAGTCAGACTCATGCTCGAAGACGTGACTATTGCTCTTACCACTGACAATGGCCAAGAGCAAAACCCCAAAACTAAATACTTCACATTTTTCAGCAATTTTCCCTTCCACGGCATATTCAGGCGACATATAGCCAGTGCATTCCACAAAATCAACAAATAACTTAATGGGAAGGTTATCATTGCTAAAGAACTTGACAAAATTTCTCATCAGCTATTAATTAATGTATGCCTCAAATCTGTAACCACCTATAAGGATGTTGATGAGGACACCACCAGTTCTTAGATGACTTTATACTTTGGTTTATTTTTTTTGAGTTTATTTGTTTCTTTTATTGAAATTTAGTCCCACATCGGTTGTGATGGGGAATTTCACTTTGTAAGAGCCTATATAAAGAGGCGCAACTCAATGAATAAGATGGACAATGAATAATTAAAAAATTTCCAGTTAAATTCTCCTGATGGTGCTCTTGAGTATTGGGGTGTGAAGCTCGTGGTGTAAGGGTGTGAAGCCCTGGTGTAAGGGGTGTGAAGCCCCTGGTGTAAGGGGTGCGAAGCCGCGCAAAGGGCGCGAAATCGAACATTTATCCGATTCTTTTCTCTAAACCCCAATTTTTTTCTTTCAAAATCCTATTTTTTTCAATTTTTAATTTGAAGGTGATTGTGATTCTCCTGTTTTACATCAGTTTGATAGCAGAACTTCTGGTTCCAATCTCCTTTAATATTTTCTTCTCCATTCTCACCTCCACCACCATGCGTCAGCCTTGACGCATCAGTGTTGCTGTCACGATCACCACTTTGACCCGATTGAAATGTTTCATAAGAGGAGTTTTCACTTGATAGGGTCGAGTTTCTCTTACCTCGGGAGAATTGATTAGGACATCACCAGTTTTTAGATGACTCTATACCTTAATTTATTTTCTTTGAGTTTATTTGTTTCTTTTATTGAAATTTAGTCTCACATCGGTTGTCATGGAGAATTTCACTTTGTAAGAGCCTATATAAAGAGACTCAACTCAATGGAATAAGATGGACAATGAACAATTAAAAATTTTTCAGTTAAATTCTCTTGAGGGTGTCCTTGAGTATTGGGATGTGAAGCCTGTTGTGTATGGGGTACGAAGCCCCTGGTAGTGTGAAGCCCGCGCAAGGGGTGCGAAACTCAATATTTATCTGGTTTTTTCTCTAAACCCTAATCTCTTTTCTATTTCTTCTTTCAAAATCCTATCTCTTCAATTTTTAATTTGAAGGTGATTGTGATCCATAGTTCCAGGGACTCGTTTGGTTGTTGCTAGAATTTGATCTCCTCCAAAAGTTCTAACCAGTCCAAAGTCTTGAGATTTTGGATTGAATTCTTCATCCAGTAGAATGTTACTTGCCTTCAGATCATGGTGAATGATCTTGAAACCAGAATCCCAATGGAGGTAGAGTAGTCCCCGAGCGATTCCCATAATAATTTGGTAACACATTGCCCAACTTAGTAGCCCCTGCTTCCTTGCATCTGATCAATTTGTCAATACAGTATTCAGTGCTAAAGAAAATGATCACCTAACAAAGAGAAGGCAATACACAGATGGGCTTGCTTAATCCACCTCATTTATTTTTTTTGGTTCCTTCCTTGTGGTCTTTTCTTTTCCACCTCAAAAATAAGTTAGTATTCCAACACTCTTCCCTTATAGGGAAGAAATACCTGCATCACAGAACATCAACCCTCTCTGATGCTCCTCTTTAAACAACAAATATTTCAATTTATGGGAAGTATGGGTATGGGCATAGAACTACTAACTTGTTATAAGCACGATATCGGATAAGAAAGATAATTTTGAATGCCTTAAGAAAATGACCTTACATCCCTTGAGGGGAATCTAAGGGTAAGGATTTGATTATTTATATATATAGAGTATTTTTCCCAAATATTAGGTTGCAGTTTAAATTGAAATGTTTCCCATGCAGTGAACTTACGCTGACTTCTCTTTATTCACTTTCTACTTAATATATGGAGTTGAACTACAATGCTCTAGGACTCGGAAAGTAAAGGTCATGTAATGAGGACATCATCAGTTCTTAGATGACTCTATGCCTTAATTTATTTTCTTTGAGTTTATTTGTTTCTTTTTTTTTTGAAATTTAGTCACACATCAGTTGTGATAGTGAAGTTTACTTTACAAGAGTCTATATAAAGAGGCTCAACAAGATGAACAATGAACAATGAATAATTAAAAAAATTTCAGTTAAATTCTTTTGAGGGTGCTCTAGAGTATAATATTTGGGGTCCTACTCGAGTTAAAAACATGTCTGATTTTTTTTATTTTGTAACTTTTATTGATGACTATTCTTGTGTGTCTTGATTATTTTTAATGAAAGATCATTCTGAATTCTCTTTATTTTTCAAAGATTTCATAAAGTAGTACTCAATTTAATTATTCGCTTAAGATTTTACTATCTGATAATACTTTGAAATATGTGCAACATTCTCTTCAAGATTATTATGTTTCTCATATTATAATTCATCAAACTTCGTGTGCTTATACATCTAAACAGAACATTGTTATTGAAAGAAAAAATCATCATTTACTTGATATCTCTCGAACACTAATGGTTCATATTCATATTTTCAAGTATTTTGGAGATGATGCAATCCTTACTGTTTGTCACTTAATTAATAGAGTTACTTCTTCTAATTTAGATGACAAAATCTCATTCTCAATCTTTATCTTGAAAAATAACTATTTGATTTACCTCTAAAATTTTTGGGTGCGCGTTTTTGTTCAAATTCTCAAAAAGAATATAATAAATTAAATCATCGAGTAGTTCAGTGTGTGTTTTTAGGATATTCTCAGACACAAAAAGGATATAGATGTTGAAATCTTGTCAGCAGGAAGTATGTGATTTGTGTAAATGTCACTTTTTTTAAAACATACCTTACTTTTGAACCTTTCTGGGTTTCACAATAACTCTTTTGATCACACCTATTACTCTTTCTGTACCACTAGAAGACTCGCCTCCACTTCAAATTAATGACGTAAAAAGATTACTACTGATCTTGACACCTTACTCTCTCATCAGTCAACTACTTCCATTGATTGTCTGAGCTTTCCATAACTCTTCAAAAAAGTACTCGATCTTATACTCAATATTCTATAAATAAAGTGATACTTTTCTCTCATTTATCTTTTATATACATTATTTTCGCAATCAAATTGTCTTATGTGTCTCTCTTAAAATTGTATCGTAATGCTCTATTGGATCTTAGATGGAAAATGCTATGGATAAAGGATGACTGCTTTGCGTGCTAATGAAACATGAGAATTAACTTTTTTACCATTAGGAAAATAAACTGTTGTTTTTCGATGGATACACACTGTCGAATTTCTCCTTGATTAATAGATTGAGCGCTTGAAGGCACTCTTAGTTGCCAAGAGCTACACTTAGACTTATATTGTTGATTATTTTAAGACTTTCTCTCTGATAGCTAGTCTGCATTCTGTTTGTATTCTTTTATCATTTATGGTGGTGAAACAATGGCCTTTGTATCAGTTAGATATTAAAAATGTATTCTTGCATAGAAATCTTCAAGATGTGTATATGCTTTAGCCTTCGATTATGAGCTTTAGGGGAAGATGGACAAGGTCTGTGTAACGCCCCGACCCGGAGGGTACGGAGACGTTACTGCGACGTATATACGCAGGTCGGAAATACCCTCACGTATATACGCTAAGCATCAGTACAGGCAGGAATCAGAGTACGGAAGCACAGTGGTAATAAACAATCCATCAATAATAACACCAGTACATAGTTATCACAAGACATGATATAATATCTGAAGAATGTATGATCACTAAGAAGCACTAAAGCAGGATGTACACTATAAAATACAGGAAAGTACTCACGAGTGGCAAGATGAAAATCTCGCGAGCCGATCATGAGGAGAGGCTAGAAGAAGGAGGGTCCAGATAGGTAACTGCTAATCCACGCTCCCGCTACGCCACTCTGATCTACTACAAAAAGGCCGTCACGGTCCAGACTCCAGGATCTGGACATGAGGATCCAGGGTTGTTAACAACCCCAGCGAGTACAAAAAATAAAGCCAGATGGCGTGCATAACAGGCACACGTGTAAATGATCAAGTGATGTGGTCCAGGCACGCAAGTACAGGAAATGACAAGTAATATAAGAAAAATGACAGTAAATCCGAGATCAAGTAAATGCATGTATATCAGTAAATCTGAATCGGAAAACATGCATGAAAAGCGGTATAGAGAGCATAGGTACACATAATCATGCGACAAAATATGGCAACATGTGATAAATACACTAAATACGCGATAAATAAGTATGGACAATTCTAGTTGTATAAGCTCGGATTATGGATTCACGGGACTGATACGTCAAGGGAATAATCCAAACAAGGAAACCCTTATCTATATACCACATATCCGGTGTCACCATCATCTGAGTTCATACAACTTGAGTTGCCCTCAGGGTAACAGAACTAGAGTGTGTCTGGAGTAACCATGGTATCACAGAGGTCATGTGTTATAAAATAGGGTGTCAACTCATAGCATAATACTGTAACTGGAGAATATAAAGGTGTTGCATTTTAATTGATCCAATAATAATAATTAGTACCGTTTGATATTTTAATCGCCTCCCTACCAGCGTCTCACATCACCGATAGTTCATACTAGAGTTCGCACTCTGTAGAACTTACCCGGATCTGATATGTGAGTACCAGGACCCGAACAAAGGAGAGACCAAATATCACACGTTCCTAATATTATTACTGTTTCTTATGTTCTTATGTTATTCTTGTCTCTTTCCCACCGGTGTCCCACAACACCGACAGTTCACACTGGAGCCCGCACTTCCAGTAGAACTCATCCGAACTCTAATACACGGGTACCATTATTCGAATAGGGGAGAGACCAAATAACACATGCTCCAGGAGTTATCATTGTAAAGGTATGTGTGTGTGTTAATGGTACTGAGGATGCTTATCACACTAACACCAGGCGGTACAGGCAGGAGGGAGAAAGTAGCCCTTCAGATTCAAGAGGTGGCCCCTACAGATTCAAGAGGTGGCCCCCATCACGTGTGTGGTGTGGCACTTTGCTCCATGTGGCACTTTGCTCTGAGGGTTGATACAGGAGGTAGCCCCACAGATTCAAGAGGTGGCCCCCACAGATTCAAGAGGTGGCCACCACCACGTGTGTGGTGTGGCATTTTGCTCTGTGTGGCACTTTGCTCTGTGTGGGGAATAGATTCTAGAGGTGGCCCCCACGGATTCAACAGGTGGCCCCCACCACGTGTGTGGTGTGGCACTTTGCTCCGTGTGGCACTTAGTTCCATTCAGGAACCGCCGGACGCTAGCACGATTGTGGGATACATCCTCGTCATCCCGATACCAGGCATGCTTTGCTGGACGTCGGAATGACTGTGCTATTAACATGGGTATGAGTACAGGAGATACAGGAGTACAGGAATACAAGAGTACAGGAGATACATGAGTCAGGAGTTACAGGAATACCAGATGTCTGGTAATAATATAATAATCATGCATATGCCAGGTAATACAGGAGTCAGGTGCCAGGTACCAAGTATCAGGTGTTATATATATCATGTGGCAAATATAGCATGTCAAATACCGGTGTCATGTATCAAGTGTCAAATATAGCATGGTAAGTACCGATGTCCGGTATCATGTGTCAAATATAGCATGGCAAGTATTGATGTCAAATATCATGGGTCAAATATAGCATGGCAAGTACCAGTGTTATATATCATGTATCAACTATAGCATGGCAAGTACTGGTGTTATATATCATGTATCAACTATAGCATGGCAAGTACCAGTGTTATATATCATGTGTCAAATATAGCAAGACAAATACCGGTGTGAGGTATCATATGATCAAATATAGCTGGTAAGGACCGGTGTCCAGTATTGTGTGTCAAATATAGCATGGCAAGCACCGGTGGTCCGGTATCATGTGCAAATATAGCATGGCAAACATCGGTGTAACATATCAGTGTCGGTGTTATACATATCAACTCCCATATCATGTATAAAAGCAGGATAATAGTTGTTAGACATGGAACATGAAATATCAAAAGGACTGTACTCGCATAATGATAAAATAGATGCATGTTAAAAAGAACTGTACTCGCATAATGATAAAATAGATGCATGTTAAAAAGAACTGTTCGCCTCAATACCGGAAAAACCGTGAGAAATCCCGAAACACCAGAAATCCGTGTACAAGACCAATCCATATATTAAAATATATAATTATAAATATTTATATGGATATTAGAGAGGGAATGAGAGAGGAGAGAGAGAGGAGAGAGAAAGTTGTAGGAAAGAGAGAGAGAAAGAGAAAGAGAGAGAAAATATGGTGTATTTTGAAATGAATTAGGATTTAAAGGAGAGGGGTATTGGGTGTAAATATAGGAAAGTAGTTTTAGGAATGAGATGGGGTATTTAGGGAATTAGGAATTGTTAGTTTTTATTTAGGGAAATAAAGGGAAAGAGATGAAAAGAAAAGAAGAAAGGAAGAAGGAGGAGGGAAGGGGGTTGGCCGATCGCCGGCCGTGGCTGGCCGGCCTGGCGGCGACGGCGGCCGCGCCGGGGAGGCCGCGCGCGCGCCCGTGGAGGAGAGGAGGGTGTTGGTGGGTTGCTTTGTTGTTGTTGTTGTTGTTTTGATGGTGGTGGTAGATGGTGGTGGTGGTGGTTGTGGTGATGGTGGTGATGTTTGGTGGTGTTGGGGAGTTGGAGAAGGAGGAGGAGATGGTGATGGGTTGGTTGGAGTGGAGGAATTTGTGGAGGAGGAGGTGAATTTTGGAGAAGATGAAGGTGGAGGTGAGATGGGTTATGGTGAAATTGGAGAAGGAGGTAGGGTTTTTGAGGTTGATAGAAGTGGAGAAGTGAAGAGGTGTGTGGGAGGGGGTGGCCGGCCTAGGGAGTGGTGGTGCGGCGGTGGCTCCGGTGGTGGAGCGGCGGTGGAGAGTTGGGTTTGGTTTGATTGAGGGTTGAAGATGAAGGGAGATAGTTGGAATGGAAAGGAAAAGAAAGGGAGGAAGGAAGAGTTTAAAAGAGAAGAAAATTGGAAGAAAATGATGAATGGGGGGTTGTTCACCTGCTCCCTCTGCTGCCGCTGTTGCCGCTGCTGCGTTGGGAGAGTGGCAGGGTATGGGAGTTGGAGTGAAGGAGAAGAAAGAAAGGAAGAAAATGAAAAGAAATTTGAAAAATTAAAAAGAGATGAAAAGAAATAGTTAAAAATTTATAAATAAATATTTTATTAAATAATATAATTGATAAAATATTCTGGGAGTAATAAGTAGAGGAGTTGTGAGGGAAAAACAAGAAAAAGAAAGAACGGCAATTTATATTATTATTTTAATAAGGCGAAAATTTGACTATTTCAGAATCGTTCCGAAAAATTCTCAAAAATAGAAAATATTATTTTAAGATACCCGGTGAAATCGGTTTCGAGAAATTCAATGTACATTTCAAACTAAAAATCCTGGAATTTTCCGGCGGTACTGGTCGACACCAAAACCGGTGGATTTTCGATAAATTCGAAAAAATCTCAAAAAATGAATTTAGATAGAAAATGAAATTCTAAGAAGTAATGTGAAAGCCGTTTTTGAAAATTTAATCCCATTTGAAAAGTAAAAATCTGGGAATCAGTCAGCGATGCCGACCGACACCGGTTTTGGAGATTTTGCAAATAATTCTGAAAAATTCTAGAAAATCATGAAAAATCTAAAATATTAGAAAACGATGTTTAAAACTGAAATCGGTCAAATCGGATTATCAGAAATGTCAATTCGAGCAATGCACTAGGTTCGGACCCCCGATTCAGACTAGGGCTGACTCCGAGTCCACGAATCCAAATCCAATAGAAAACAATCACACTAATAATCATAAAACAAAAATAAATACAAGATAAATCAAAGAAATATGTTAGAAAAATCAGAATACGTATCAAGTACGTATTCCAGGAACGGGGTGTTACAGTCTGCAAACTCAAAAAAATAATTTATGATTTGAAGCAATCTCCATAAGCATGATTTGACAAATTCAGTAATATTGTTGCACACTATGAATTGATGGAACTCCTCTGATCACTCTATATTTGTGAGATATTCTTCTGCCAGCACTATTATTCTTACAGTTTATGTTGATAATATTGTTGTCATTGAAGATGATCATCAATGTATAATTCAGTTGAAAGCTTGAGTTGAGTTCTCATTTTTATATGAAAGATCTTCGTCTCTTGAGGTATTTTCTAGGGATCGAGGTTGCTTGCTCTCCGAAAAGTCTTTCTCAATAAAAAAAATACCTTACTGATTTGTTGGAAGAAACTAGTATATTAGAATCTAAACCTATTAGTACTCCTATGAATCCTAATATTTGTTTTAATCAAAACTTACGAGAGCCGTTTGCTGATCCCAAAAAGTACAGATAAATGATTGGTAAATTAATTTACTTAATTGTTACTCAACCTGATATTACATTTGCTGTGAGTGTGTTAAGTCGATATATGTGGAGTCTGTATTAGCTTCATTCGATTGTTGCTTATTGTATATTGCAGTATCTTAATGGGGCTCCAGGTAAAAAGTTGTATTATATTCCTTCATCTCATCTAGATATTATGAGATATTCTGATGTTTATTGGGTGATCGTCGCTCTATTACTAGTTATTGCACTTTTTTGAGGTAATTTAGTGACATGATGATGTACAAAATAAAATATTGTTGCGTGATCCAGTGCTAAGGCTAAATATAGAGTCATGCCTCATACAACTTGTGAATTGATGTAGATTCAGTATCTCCTTTTTAAAATAGGCTTCATCTAATATAAGTTAATATTGATGTATTGTGACAATCAAGTGGCTATGTATATTATTAACAATTATATCTTCATGAATGAACGAAACATATTAAAGTCGACTGCCACTTTATCAAAGACATGATAACGAAATATCGGATAGTCACTTCGTTCGTCACATCGAGTTGTCAACTTGAAGATATCTTCACTAAAAACTAGTCTAGAAAGAGTTTCAATTTTATGTAGCAAGATGGGCATTATTGACAACATACTCCAGTTTGAGGTAGATTATTAGAGTAAAAATTTGATTCTTTATTATAATAGAAATAAGATTTTTCTTTTTTTTATTTTGATCTCCTACTCCAAGTTGGACATTATATATTCTTCTAGTTCTATTAGGATGTGTATTTTTTCCTCTATAATAAACGACCACACCCTAATTGAGGGTACATGATCTTGTATTCATCTTCTTCACCTCAATAGGTAGAAAAACAAAATAATAATTAATTAGTTAATTACTCATAACCTGCTTTAAACAAACATATATGTGTATCCATATAGTTATCAGGCAATCATATCAATGAATCTAAAAACCAAATGGGATAATGTACATGTGAAGTCTACCAATACTCCAAGTTTTGTTTTCTTGCTAATCATACTTAGGTTACATTACTGGCTATGAATATAACCATCTCCATTCTACTTACTGCATCATATTTTTATAACGTATCTGACCAGACAGTTCCAATGACTGAAGAATGTCTATATTGCACTCACCTGGACGAATTTGCCGTTGTTTTTTTTTTTCTCACTGTATCACATTTTTGTATGGACTAGACACAGAGAATCTAAATATTGTACTCAATTAGAGGACGCACGCAAATGAAACAGTTGCGAGAATAGGAGAGAAGTTTCCTAACACCCATGGATCTTGGAGATGTATAATCCATCTCTGCTAGTGTAATTACCATGTATGTGCTCCTTTAATCAGTTTATTCATAGCAGAAATCTATCCATATGTTTTGAGCAAAGAAATCTATGAACATCGGTATTTGTATGTAGCAATGTTTGGAGTTTCACGTAGTGCAGGTCATGTTGAAATTAATCTGCAGGCATAATAACTAAAATAGTATTCACCTTTGGAATTGCAGAGACAATAGGATATCAAATTCATTCAACTACTTTAGCTACTTTTAACAGTAATTACATGGAAATGAAATCAGTAAATGGCAACCCTGGGCCTCTCTCTATCGTTACTCCATGTGTAATCAAAGTGCATAAGGTGCCAGAGAGCTTATGATCCTAATAAGCACATCCATGTACATAATTTGATTTCCGCTTATTTTTGTTCTTTCATCAAAGAAAACAGTAAAGGGAAAGTGATTTTTCTTCTTTCAAGCTGCAAAGACTAGGGGTGAACCTAAACAAACATGGATTTTAGGCAGTACACAGGGTTATGCTAGTTGTTAATGAAACAAAAGAGATGGCCTTTAAGAGAGGGCTGAATGGAGAAAAATGAATCATGCAGCTGGCCCTAAAGATTTCAGACACAGATTTTGCTGTAAGCTACAAAGAGCATGGCAGACTAATCTCTTTGAGTTATTATATAATTATATATTTACAATATTTTATCGTGTGAACTAACATGAATCTTTCATTATTCCTACGGGAAACATGTAGTGCAACTCAAGATCATAGCCTTTGGGTTAAATTTGTAATCAGTCCACATGTGATGTAATAGGAAAGAATCTTCTGTAATCATTCACTATCTCAATGAATTGGGTGGTTCACATTGTACTGTTTTATTAGGGAAAAAACCAATAAATAAATGCAGAATTGCTTTTGTTTGACAATTGTTTATGACTGAATATACTAAAAACTGTGTGAGGGCAAAAGATCCAAACCCATAAACCATATACTGGGTGCAGTGTTCCATGATCATCAAGGGTTTCATCTGACAACTTTTTTTATCCTAAACAACAAAACTTCAATTCAGAACAATGAAGCGAAAACAATAGAGCATCAGAAATATCAATATACATTATGCATCACTTTGACACATTAAGCAACATATGAAAGGCATAAATATCTGGTGAAAAGAATAAATCTAAACTCCTGGTTCCCTCTTAACATGAAGGAGAAAAACAGTCCTAAGAGCTGTTCAATGAAAAATGATTCATACAGATGATGTTGCAGGTAAAAATCATCCTAGAAACATATTTGCAAGAGTTACCTCTTTCTTTTTTTTATCTTCTGCCGCAACAAATGGGAAGTCAGAAGGGCCATATGAACCTGTTGAAGTACCAAGAATAAGACCTTCTGTTTCCCTCAACAGTTTATATAGTTTTGTTTTCACATCAATCTTGAAATGTTAGCAATCATAGCATGTTCTCTGTGCCCTTTGATAGAGACGCGGAGGCTGAGGAGCGACAAAGACTCGGAGAATATGTAATTCTGAACCACTTTATTGGCTTTATCTTCTATTGTCATCAAATTTTAATATGATCAGGATGAAAGGAAAATAAGATATTTGGAAACGACAGATGATTAAAACATTCAGGAAGGACCCATGCAAGACCGAAATCCAAAATCAAATAAATCCACTGAGCTAATTGGACTTTGCTTTCAACACATAATAATACTACTAGATGCTGTACTGCTTGGATTATCTTGCATATCAGTCTCTAATACTAAGTCCTATCATCTATTACACATACCAGTTCTTACGAATTGACTGATGTTACAAAATGTGTTTGCCATCACGATATTAAACTGTCCCGAGCAGGAAAATATATGCTTCTATTTCTAGTCTCTGTATATTAGGATAATAGACTTGGATTGCTGCAAAGAATTATACCATTGCAAAATGGAGTTTACATCCTGTCCCCTCTACCTAAGCAATTCAGTTGCAGTCTATGTCAAGGGTGAGGTATAAATTTAACAGTCCAACTGAATAGTTTCAAAGAGAAGAAGGATATTTCCCCAAATTTAGTGATGTTTGGTGAAATTCAGCCGTCATTTTTGCTTCAATTCTTACCAGACCAACACCCCCACCCCACCATACCCACCCACACAAAACCCCCACCACCCACACACCAAAAAAGAGAACACCCACCCCCCCAACCAAAAAAAAAAAAAAACCACCACCACCACACACACACACAAAAGCAGAAGGAAAAATCAGGAAGAAAAGAAAGACGAGCGAGGGCGGAAAAAGAAGAAGAAACAAACCCTGTCATCAAACCCCAAAAAAGGTTTAACTTTCCTTCTTGTAGCTACCTGTTTTAAGACAGAAGCTGATGGTAATACATTACTTCCCTAGTTTACCTTGCTGCAGAAACCGAGCAACACACAAAATGAAGCCTTCTTCTAAGAAAGTATGCACAAAGATGAAATAAATGACCTGACTGTCAACACAGGACGATCGAGTGTCAATGCAGGAGATTCAGATTAGGATGTTACAGAAAAGAAATTTAACAAGACAACAGAGCTGCAGCTAGAATAAGAGCTTGGGAAGAAACAAATCAAATTGTAACTCAGGTATTTTTATTTCATGTGATGATTACATAATTTAATATCAACATACAGAAACCAAATATTTCATGATAGACTCATCTTTATCTCCTCAACATTTCACATATAGCAGCTCTCAGTTGAGGCAGCAAACTGATTCTGAAAGTCGCTGCCCTCAGTCATGAGTAGCAGGAACAAATCAGGAAAGAGAAAGTGGTTTGCCACAGAGTTGGGTGAGCTCTTCTTCCAGAAGTTGCAAGAGATTGGCTTTAGTTCGCCTATAGACCCAAGCTTTACTTGTCGTGTCCCAGTCAAACCTAGAAGGCCCACTACAAGGAAGGGAAGAAAAGATATGTCATTACCAACACAAGTCATACAAGGACAAATAAAAGGAAGCCTTAACAAAAAAACAAAGGCTGAAAGCTAAAGGATCGGATAAACAACCACTATCAATCTACAAAGCAATTAAATCAACTAATTGAGCAATGGAATAGCCATTAGTCTCTGCTCCATAATTGTTGTTTGGGTTTATGAGTCCTAATCATTATCCATTATAACCATGTCAGTCTTCATGACTGCTGGTGTTATATATTGGGATCAAAAGTACATTTCCCACAAGGGAAACATCTAGATTTCCAGCATACATCACCACTACACCACTACGTAAAGCCTAAACACAGACAATTTACACAACTCTGAAAAAGGTTCAAAGAAGGACCATTTCATCTAACATTATCCGCATCCGTACGCAACCTATTGAGTTGGTGCCATATTATTGATCAAGGTAATTATATGAAAGAAAAAGGCTCGTCACATAACCTAGAAGGCTGGTAGGAAAACCTACTTTTCTCTTTGGACAAAGACCTACCTTATTTGCCATTCATTGGCTAACAATAATCATTGAGGTTCCCTATCAAGTGAGCATCTAACAGAAAATGGAGAAACAAGGTTCATTATTAGGAGTCGTATCTATCTTTGAGCATAATAAATGCAAAAAAAAGTCAAATATTGTCATTCATTAGCTGAGAATAATCGTTCAGGTTCCCCTGCCTATAGAGCGTCTAAAAGGAAATGGAGCAATAAGGTTTGCTATAAAGGGGTGTCATATCCATCTTTGAGCATAATAAATGGCAAACTGTCAAATCTAGCACGTTTTGTAACTTTAAACATAGATCTAAGTCATTTCAACTCAAACTCGCATATGCTTTTCATCTTGTCAGAGTGCTGTAATTGAACTGGCTGTAAGCTTGATGTGCCTGAATTTCTTGATTTGTACATCATCTGGCTTCTCCACAATCTGCCTATCCATGCCAGACATAATATTTCTAATTAAAATTCTTAAAGATGAACTTGTTCATCTTCCAAGGCAGGTTTTCACTAGAAAATGAAGTCCAGAGACTCCAAAAACTAACTGAGCATAAATTAATCCGAGCCCTTCTTAACCTAAAGACAACGCAATATTATTTTGATCACTCTTGGAAGAGAATGACGAAACACAAATCATTTTGTAAATGTAAAGAATAGTGTTCATGATTATCCTTGCTGGATTTTTTTATGTGCACTAATTCATAGAATTACTAAAAGAAAAAAAACATTTCAAAAGACTTCCATCTGAGAAGTTGTTGAAAAAACATGAAGATTGGCGCTTGCCGCTTAACAAGTTCAGACCTAAGATGGAACAACTTTTTCTAATCAAACAGAATTTATTACTCATAAAGGTAATGAAGTCTTTCACAGAAACATATTTAGACTAGGATGGGTTGACGGTTAGTCAAACTTCTAGTCTAGTAATTAAAATCCATTGCTAATGAGTTTTAACATATGTTACAGTTCAGTTTTTTAGCTATAACAAGAAGCTTTTAACTACTTTCTAGAGCCAGAAAACTCAGAAGGATATCAAGTTGAGGATACAAAGGACATTAACAGGTCTCGTAGCATTTCCTTACTAAAGCAAGAAAACCTGAGGGGAGGGGGGAAAGGTAATTAGTAAAGACAATCAAATCAAAAGTAGGGGTATAAGTTTAAAAATCAAAGACAAGCTGATGCAGTTAAAGATGCCAAGACAAGCTGATATGAGGATCAACTTAACTGTCAACAACTAAATGCCAGGTGAGAAAAGGTGAGCAGTTTTGAGACAGGAATCATAAGGCTAACCCTAACGATTGAGAAGAATGTATGATGCACTATGGCTAAAGAAACAGAACTGCAAAATGAGATATACCAAAAGCAAATTGTCTAAATCTAAATGATTGATGAAGAACAAATACCTCACAGGTGAAGACAGCCAGATTTGACGGTTTGGTGTTTGCTTGTTGATAACGTAAGTGCCCAAATTCCCAAGCCTCAGTGTCAAAACATGATTCTGCTCAAATGCAACCAATATCACAGCTAGCTTGTAGGCAGATTTAAATAAAACCACAACAGTTAAGAGCATATCTCTCACCCCATAATCTATATCAAGACCATCAATTTGGACCTCGTCACCATATTCCTGTCAAGCATTAAAAACTGAAAATAGTTTACACGAACACAAAAGAAACATAACAGTTATAGAAAAGAACTTCTACATCAGAACTTCCAAGAAAAATGTATAAATTGAAGATATTAGCTAACCAATTTATAACAGTGACAAGAATTACCTCAAACTTCTCTTGTAAGTCATGTAAAGTTTCATCTGCCAATTTATGGAACTCCTCTTCTGGTAGAATAGACCTGTTAAGGATGAAACTTTGATCTAATGACATAACACATGGAAAATTTTAAAGAACAGAATCACTGGTTAGCATTTTGATATAAAAATAATAAGGAAAACTGAGCTTAATCATATAATTGAAAAGAAAGTAAGAAATTGGTTTACCTACCAATCTAAGGAACGCGCTTTGCTAAGTAAACCAAAACCTTAAACATGTAAATTATTTCACATTCAAAAATTTAAAGGGTTCTCGGCTTTCTTCCAGCTTATAATACGATGCAGGTTAAAATGATACTATGTGATTAGGGTGTTTTCAGAATAATATAGTTGTTGAGCTTTGGAGGGTTCAGGTTTACGAGACATTCATCTTAATATGATTTGAGTCATAAGATTACACATTACCTTGAAACACCAGGTTTTTTAAGTGTTACAAAGGTCAATTTTCTCCATTATGCAATTTACTGCCTGTAGCCATCTGAAATTTTCATCTTAATATGATTTGAGTCATAAGATTACACATTACCTTGAAACTCCAGGTTTTTTAAGTGTTACAAAGGTCAATTTTCTCCCATTATGCAATTTACTGCCTGTAGCCATCTGAAACTTGTTAACAATGAAATGTTGAACTGAATAGAGCTGTCTAAGGGAACCCCTCTTAGTGCCTGTTTAACTTTGAAGTGTTTTTTTTACAGTTAAGTTTCTCAACTCCAAAAAAATCAACCTAAAAGTTGAGATTTCTACAGTTAAGTTTCTCAATTATCAACTTAAGGTGTTCCGCTACCACAGTTTACTAAGGTGCAGTTACGTAACTCTAAAAGTTGGTCTTAACTGGGGTTTAGAAAAATCTAGTAACATCGGAGTTTTCTTAACTCCAAAAGATGAAAGAAGAAAAATAGAATTTGAGATAATTCCATTTGTATCCAAGCATAACTGCAAATTACTGAAACTACAGTTTAGAAAACTGCAGTTAAACATTGCAAACTATAAATCCGAGTTAAAATAAACTACGGTTTAGAGAACTTCAAACCCAAACAGGGCTTTATGGAGGATAAAGGTTTGTGGATTCCTCTTATAAGCCAGATACATCTTCTCTCCATCTTTACATTTTACTTCTTGAATGTGCTAAGCAACTGTCAGTATTTGAATGGTTGTTTGGCTAGTATGACAAATACATCACAATCAGTTGGTACAGTTAGCAGACAAGATTCACGTTTTAAGGCAACAGGTGCAAAACAACCATTTGAAAGGAGTTGGATGAACTGGTGAATCGACATGAACCTTCTAAATAGAGTTCATTGACAGACTCGACCTTAAGTTCTCTCGAGTAAAATGTTGCCTCCAGGCAAAGGAATCTACCCAGTGGAACAAAAAGCACTCTTTGATAATCAGAATACCTACAGTTGAATTTTGGTTAAAAGTTTCAGCACTAATGACTTGTGATATACGGACAAGTGAAAACTATGTAATGTCAAAAGGAAAATAACCTTTATGAAATTCAGTTGTTTGACTTATCATTTGCTATAAAAAAGAATTATGTCTTCTATACACTACCACCGAACTGGAGCACAGGGATGCTTTCAGGGAAGACAAAATATTATGCACGCTTATCATTAATCAATGGAATAAGGATTCTGTGAAGTAGTCAGTATGGGTTTTAGCCTTTCACTTGTGGTTAAGTAAGTTTGGTTGTGATGTGTAGATTGCTGGTTATTGTAGCATAGTCTACCTAGAGTTTGATGGGACATGGTAGCTCCATTGTAGGTGTGATTAAGGTAAATCTAGTCATGGAAGTCATGAATCTAGTTGTTAGTTGCGCTCTTAGTCTTGTTTGGATGCAAAAAAAGGTAAATGGAATCTGAAATAAGCTCTTACTCTTGCCAGATAATAGATCTTGAAAAATTGGCATGTGGACATCAACATGTTGGCATGCACTGACATGAATACATGGTGTGGAGAACACAACAATTAATCAGAATATAGACAAGGACATGGTTTTTATTTGCTTGTTTGACACATGCATGTTACATATTATGGAAGAATACTCATCAAGTAATAACAAATTAATATGTTACCACATGGGCGAGGAAAATACATCATCTTGTAGATATTCTTTTTTAAGTATGAAAGCATAATATCTGTAAGGGGTCAAAAAGGTGACTGGAAAAGTGGACATGTTTGTCATGTCAAACACTGATAGACAAGCAATCCCTTTAGAAGGGAAAAATGTTCTATTTGTCCTTGTTTTGAACAGAATGGCTTATCTGGTTAATGGCTTTTGCGTATTACCATGGAGGGGTCGGGGCCGTCAGGCCAAATAACTTCATGCCACCAAATACATGATACTATTGAGTTATTCCATCTTATTCCGTGTTACCTCCTTACTCTGATCTGTCTTACAGAGATTTGATCCTTCGACGAGGCATACATGATCTGCCAATGACAAACCTGCAATTTCTATTTTGTCTAGATCCCATTTCTTACCAGGGAAGGCAGGTGAGCCTAGAGAGAAGCTTTGTGCAAAAAATGTTAGATCAATGTTGTAAAAACACATATGCATTGTGGATGCAGTCGGGCACTGCAACACGCATAATCAGAGTATACACCGCATAATCAAATTATGTTGAGATAGTTTTTATAGTTTTACTAAAAAGAAGAATAAGTGCAGTATATACCCCATCTTAATCCCTTATTCCGATGCAAGGTGTATTAGAGTGATTTGTCGCTTTGACGAGACATAAGAGTTTTTCCGTTCACTTACTTAACAAGACTCCCTTTCTGTTCCATCTTATTTATTTCTCATTTCATTCGCATCATTAAATGATCAGTTTAGAACTCGAGGGAGCGCGCAAAAGAATTCACCAAGGTTTTGGAGGCCATTGACCACTTGGTATCAAACCTGTACGATTTGGTGCCAAATTGAATTCTGAGCAAGAAATGACTTGGAATACAATAAAAAGTCTAGTTTAAGTTAGGCAACCAAAGAGCAACCTCCAATTTCTCATGCACTGACAACAGTGCAGATGAAGATGTAAACCAGTAAGGTTTTTTTTTAATCCACTTCTAATGCACAATCCAAGCAGTGAGCCAAGTAAAATCACATTGTCAATTATTTCTCCTTTCATTGTTTTGGTTTAAGATACTCTCGTCAAAAAAAAAAATATTGGTTTAAGCAATAACCTCGTACATATTCTAATGGCAAATGGATGCATAGAGTTGGAATCTCCGTTCTTCTTGTTACTTGAGGACTTGCAATCTGGTGCAGACTGTTGATTAAATGCTAAGCATTAGACCATGGTTTTGTGACGGTAATCTACGAATGTTCATAGCTTAACGATAGCGTTAAATATAATTCCAGAAACAAAATATAACCAATCAAACAAGTGAATCACCGTTATTTATTTCCATGAAACAAAATTACATTCGTCAGAAAGACGATTTTAAATGGAATGATGTTCATTTTCTCACAGAGAAAAAAAGAGTATGACTAAATAAGAAATTTCGCAAATTGGGGAATAACCAAAACTTATCGACTAATCACCAGGACAAAAATTCTAATTTCTCATCAGAAAGCCCTGTTCACAACTCAGCTAGATAAATAATTAATATGAAGTCTGTTTCCTACATGGCGCTTATGAATTGGACTTAAGAGAATTCATGAAAAAATGCAAACTTTTTCAGAAAATTGAAGTTCAAAACAGATCCAACTAATGGCAAGATTGAAGAAAGAAATCACCTGTAATCGATGGCAGCAGGTCCTTGGGTCTCGTCTAAGTGCGAAGGACTTGACGAAAAGAAAACCCTAGAAAAGGAAGGGAAATCGATGGCCTGCACGAATTCTGACGGACAGGTGGAGGGATGTGGAAGCGTGGGAGCTTCTAGAAAGCGGGAAGAGTTGCGTGGAGAGAAAGCAAATCGTTGGATCAACAGTCGTCGAGTTATAAGCTTGCGAGCAAAGGAAGCCGCCATTAGAGACAATTGTTGAGATTTCAGAGTGCGGGGTGGTGGGCGGGGGGGGTTTAGTAGGAGGTGGGGGGGTGTGATTGGATCGGATTATCAGATTGGGTATTTTAGATCCGAATCCGGTTAGAGAAAGATATTGGTCTGGGCTTGGGCTTGGGCTTGGGCTTGGGCTTAAAAAAGAAGAAGTTTTGAATTACCGAATGATATTTAACATTGATTAATTAATAATTTTAAGCATTTATTAGTTTTATGCACACAATATTTATCTAATTATACCCTTTTTCCTGTTCATGTTTCAAGTTTATTCAACAAGGCATGTTTAATTTGTTGTATAACATGATTTTGTTTGATTAGAGCTGGAGTGCATTTAAATGAAACTTGTAATTAGGTATGTATTGTTCCACTGTGTTAATTTAAATTTTGAAGAGAAAAAGAAGGATGAGGGGGAGTGGAGAGGAGTCCGGAGGGAGGAGGGAGCGGTGCTGCTCCGGTTACTCTTGTTAATCTCATATTAAAGGTGGACCAATAACCTTGGTTATTTGTATTGAATTCCTATTAAAGTTAACTGATATGATATTATGCCCATATTAAAGTCACATTTATATAGTTTATTTAGTCTCTTGAAATATAAAGGGGCCATGATGGAAAGGCTTTATTTCAAGGGGTCTAATTGCAAATGTGCGACCCACTTTTCTCCTCCTGTAAAGAAATCAAAACTTACGCTCATTTTTTTATCGTGAGTTTTCTCCATCAGAAAAGAACAGAGAAGTTTTGAGAAAAGAAAAGGAGAAGAGAAAAGAGGATCCTTTTTGCATTTAGGGTTTGCAGAAATCAAAGTGAAGGACAAGGGGCTTCTTCTTCCATTCATCACAAGGATCTTCAACCTTCATCTGGATCAATGGCTTCCGGTATGTATATGCATTTAATTTGTATATACTTTCAATTCTTGAGATGTATATGATTTAGATTCATGGCCATTATTCCGCATTAAATTCTATTTTAATTTCCAACATTTGGTATCAGAGCCATGATTAAAGAATCAATACATCTTGGATTTAGGAATTATGAAAAGTTAGGGTTTTGATTAACAATTCATTAAAAAAAAAATGAATTTTTTTATCTTTTAATTGTAGAATTTGTAGAGGATTTAATAGCCCTAATTCATGTTCATATTCCTCTAATTATGCAATTAAATTGGGATCAAAATCAAAGGAATTGAAAACCCTAATTTTTGATAATTTTGGGATTAAAATCGACTAAGCAGAAACTGCCTTTGAAAACTGCTTCGTCGTCTATTAGTCGACTAATCCCAATGTATAGTCGACTAATCTCCTTTCCAGAAAGTTTGCAAGTCGCTGTTTGCTGCAAGAGTCGACTTGATTTTTAGTTGAATTTATGACTAGTCGACTAATTAAGGTATAGTCGACTAATCATATTTTCAAGTCGACTAATTCGGTGACCCGAGAATTGAGAACTTTCTGTTGGATTCAGGAGTCGACTAATTAAATGTGAAGTCGACTAATAAAGTTTGTAGTCGACTAATAATATGGGTATAGTCGACTAATTTTCTTTTGCACTAGTCGACTAGACCTAATGTGTAGTCGACTGGACTTGACCCAAGTCGACTAATCCTTCCTTGTAGTCGACTAATACCTGTTAATAATCAATCATAATGTACATTACACATTTAAGTTATTGTGTTAGTATTGATTGATGCTTGGTCAAGTAATGTATTGAGATATTATGGCTTTACTCAAATAAAAGGATTAGAGAATATTATTGGTTAGTTTTGTATTCATAAGGCTTATTGATTTAGTAGTTGCCAAAGTGACCTAGGTTAGTAAATCTTATGAATATACAACTACATAAAAGACTTGTCAATGTAAGTGACATTAAAGACAATAATATTCTCGATGGCGGTTCTAGTTAGGAGATTGGGACTGGCCCAAAGGAAAGTCTCTTTCAAATAATTATGAACCGGATAGGGTAGTGTAATTTATGTAACTTAGTGGTGTGGAATTGGATACCCAAAGGTAACATGACTTACTAACTAAGTGACATAAATTATATTAGACCTACATAGGTGATAAAAGTTCTCACCTAAAGAGTGAACACTAGATATGCTTAGGTTTCGCCCAAAGGAGAAATCAAAGTGATATCAATAGTTCATCTTAATTAAATTTATAACTTGTATTGATTTGTGGCCTAATGTGAGCAATGTCCTATTATGTTTCAGTGAACGTCCCTACTTCCCTTCACACTCATGCCACTAGCATTCCAGCCTTGGATGGTACCAACTTTTCAGAGTGGTTTGAACATGTACAGTTTACACTGGGTGTTTTGGACCTAGACATGGCCTTAATAGTTGACAAACCTGATGAAGTAACTGCTGAGAGTACAGCAGAACAGGTCAGCCATGTCAAAGCTTGGGAAAGGTCTAATAGGCTCAGTCTTATGTTCATAAAGATGATCATAGCTAATAACATCAAGACTTCACTCCCTCCTACAACTATTGCATCTGAACTATTAAGTGCGGTTAAAGACCGTTTTAAGTCTGCTGATAAGTCATTAGCTGGCACCTTAATGGCTGAACTTACCACCATGAAATATGATGGTAATAGAGGAGTTCAGCAACACATTCTAAACATGACTGATAAGGCTGCTAAGCTAGGATCACTGGGAATGAAAGTTGATGAGTCCTTCTTGGTACAGTTCATCCTCAACTCGCTTCCTCCTCAGTTTGGGCCATTCAAGATCCACTACAATACTCATAAGGATAAGTGGAACTTGAATGAGCTAACTGGTATGTGTGTTCAAGAGGAGGTGAGACTGAGGCAAGAAGGACAGCACTCAGTGTTGGCAGTAACTTCAGGAGGTATCCATAAGAAAAGTAAATATGGAAGAGGTAAGAGATTTCCATCAAAGAAAGGAAATGACCATGGGGAAAGTAGCCAAGGTCATAGAAAAGCTTTCACTGTCAAATGCTACTTCTGTGGCAGAAAAGGACATGTGAAGAAGGACTGCAACAAGAGGAAAGCTTGGTTCGAAAAGAAAGGTACAAATCTTTCTTTTGTATGTTATGAATCAAATCTTGCTGAAGTTCCTTCTAATACTTGGTGGATAGACTCTGGAGCCACAACTCGTATAACTAATTCAATGCAGGGATTCCTTACAACCAAGAAACTGAGGAAAAGTGAGAGATTCGTCTTTATGGGGAACCGTCTCAAAGTGGAGGTCGAATATGTTGGTGTTTATCGACTACTCTTGGAGACGGGTCATCAGATGGATCTTGAGGATACTTTTTATGTACCTTCGATTTCAAGAAACTTAATGTCATTATCCAAATTAGATGTTTTTGGATATTCTGTTTTGTTTAGTTGTGGAAAACTCTCTTTAATGTATAATTCAATTCCGGTTGGACATGGAATTTTATGTGATGGTTTATATAAAATTTCATTGAATGATGAGTTTGCACAATCTTTATTATCTCTGCATTCGAATGTTGGTATAAAACGTGGCTTAATAAATGAAAAATCCTCAATCTTGTGGCATAGGCGACTGGGGCATATCTCCAGGGATAGAATTATAAGATTAGTGAAGACTGGGATTTTGGATAACCTAGACTTCACTGATTTTGATGTGTGTGTGTGGATTGCATAAAAGGAAAGCAAACCAAACACACTAAGAAAGGTGCCACAAGAAGTAAAGAACTCCTGGAAATAATTCATACAGATATTTGCGGACCACTCTCCATTCCTTGTTTTACTGGAGAGAGGTATTTCATTACCTTTATAGATGATCTGTCACGTTATGGTTATGTTTATCTAATAAATGAAAAGTCTCAGGCTGTTGACATCCTTGAGGTGTTCGTTACAGAAGTCGAGAGACAATTAGATAGAAAGGTTAAAATCATAAGGTCAGATAGAGGTGGTGAATTTTATGGTAGATATGATGAGTCAGGACAACATCCTGGTCCATTTACCAAATTTCTAGAAAAGCATGGCATTTGTGCTCAATACACAATGCCAAGTACGCCTCAGCAGAACGGTGTTGCTGAAAGGCGGAACCGAACACTTATGGATATGGTTAGGAGCATGATGAGCTTCTCAAATGTACCCAATTCATTGTGGAATGAAGCCTTAAAGACTGCTATGTATATCTTGAATAGGGTTCCTAGTAAGGCTGTCCCAACAACTCCTTTTGAGTTGTGGACTGGTAGGAAACCCAGTTTAAGACATTTACATGTTTGGGGTTGTCCAGCAGAGGCTAGAATATATAATCCACAAGAAAAGAAATTAGACTTAAAAACAATATCTGGGTATTTCATTGGTTATCCAGATAAGTCTAAGGGATACAAATTTTATTGTCCTAACCATAGTACAAGAATAGTTGAAACTGGTAATGCCAGATTCCTGGAAAATGGTGAAATTAGTGGGAGTGCTGAACCAAGAAAGGTAGATCTTGAAGTGGTAAGGGTAAATATCCCAATACCCTTTCCTTCAAGAGAAATTGTTGTCCCTCAGCTTGATCATCAAGTTGAGATTCCAGAACAACAAGTTAATGTTGGTTCACCACTCCATGAGGATATTCCCATTGAAAATATTGTAGAACCACCACAACCGGCAGCTTTGAGAAGATCTCAAAGGGAAAGAAGATCTGCCATTTCAGATGATTATGTGGTATATCTACAGGAATCTGACTATGATATTGGGATTAATAAAGATCCAGTTTCATTTTCACAAGCCATAGAATGCAATGATTCTAGTAAATGGGTTGATGCTATGAAAGATGAGTTGAAATCTATGGATCAAAACCAAGTCTGGGATCTCGTTGAATTGCCTTATAACTGTAAGAAAGTCGGGTGTAAATGGGTCTTTAAGACCAAGCGCGACTCTAAAGGCAATATCGAACGATATAAGGCTAGACTTGTGGCCAAAGGTTTCACTCAGAAAGAAGGCATTGACTATACAGAGACCTTCTCTCCAGTATCAAAGAAGGATTCTCTTAGAATCATTATGGCACTTGTAGCTCATTATGATTTGGAGTTACATCAAATGGATGTGAAAACTGCTTTTCTAAATGGAAATTTGGATGAGGATATCTACATGGAGCAACCTGAAGGGTTCGCAATTAAAGAACAAGATCACTTGGCTTGCAAATTAAAGAAATCTATATATGGACTTAAACAAGCTTTCAGGCAATGGTATATAGAGTTTAACGATACCATTACCTCTTTTGGATTTACAGAAAACACTGTTGATCAGTGTATATATCTAAAGATCAGTGGGAGCAAGTTTATTTTTCTGGTTCTGTATGTAGATGACATCTTGTTAGCCAGTAGTGATTTTGGTTTGCTGTATGAAACTAAAAGTTATCTTACCAAGAACTTTCAGATGGTTGATATGGGTGAGGCAGCATATGTGATTGGCATAGAGATCTTCAGGGATAGATCTCGAGGATTGCTAGGGTTGTCTCAGAAAGGTTATATCAACCGAGTCTTGGAAAGATTTCATATGGAAATGTGTTCAGTCAGTCCTGCACCCATTCAGAAGGGTGACAGATTAAGTGATAGCCAGTGTCCCAGAAATGACTTAGAAAATGGTCAAATGCAGAAAGTTCCGTATGCATCAGCTGTTGGGAGCTTGATGTATGCAAGCACTTGTACCAGGCCAGATATCAGCTTTGCTGTTGGGATGTTGGGAAGATACCAAAGCAATCCAGGAATGGAGCACTGGAAATTAGCTAAGAAGGTTATGCGGTATCTTCAAGGGACGAAGGACTATATGCTCACATACAGGAGATCAGATCAGTTGGAGGTGATCGGCTATTCAGACTCAGATTTTGGTGGTTGCCCAGATAGCAGGAAGTCTACCTTAGGATTTATTTTCTTGCTAGCAGGTGGGGCAATCTTGTGGAAGAGTGTGAAGCAGTCCATTATTGCTTCATCCACGATGGAGGCTGAGTTCATAGCTTGTTTTGAGGCCACAAATCATGCATTATGGCTAAGGAATTTTATCTCAGCATTTGGTGTAGTTGACTCTATTGCCAGGCCGCTGACGATATATTGTGACAATACAGCAGCCGTATTTTTCTCTAAGAATGGTAAGTACTCTAATGGTTCTAGACACATAGAACTTAAGTACTTGGTGGTTAGAGAAAGAGTTGAGAAACAGAAGGTGTCAATTGTAAGTTTAAGTACCACTTTAATGGTTGCTGATCCAATGACAAAGGGATTGCCTCCAAAGACATTCAAGGAACATGTTGTAAGAATGGGTCTTTTGGGCAATCTGTAAATGTGTATTTTGGTACTTATGTAATTGACATTATTGTACAAATAAAAGTTTTTGTTTCTGTGTTTCCTGTTATCCAATTATGTGTGCACATATTATGTTTGGATGTATGTTAAACAGGAAATGTCATTTTGGTTATGGACTCAATTAGTAAGGGTTATCAATGTTGTGGTACATAGAAGGGAGTATGACGTGGATGTTGTATAACCGCTATGACTCGCATTGGTAGTCCAAACTAATTGCAGTATTACGGTATTTCATATTTGGGCTTATCAGTTGTTGTTTTTATAAAATTCGTGATCACGTGTCAAAGTTTTTCAGTATGGAATCCAATGGAGTCAAAAATGATTTTTTAAATGAGTCTTTTCATTTATTTGTTTTCTAAAGTTTTAACCTAATCGGTTAATGGTCCAAGTGGGAGAATGTTAATCTTATATTAAAGGTGGACCAATAACCTTGGTTATTTGCATTGGATTCCTATTAAAGTTAACTGATATGATATTATGCCCATATTAAAGTCACATTTATATAGTTTATTTAGTCTCTTGAAATATAAAGGGGCCATGATGGAAAGGCTTTATTTCAAGGGGTCTAATTGCAAATGTGCGACCCACTTTTCTCCTCCTGTAAAGAAATCAAAACTTACGCTCATTTTTTTATCGTGAGTTTTCTCCATCAGAAAAGAACAGAGAAGTTTTGAGAAAAGAAAAGGAGAAGAGAAAAGAGGATCCTTTTTGCATTTAGGGTTTGCAGAAATCAAAGTGAAGGACAAGGGGCTTCTTCTTCCATTCATCACAAGGATCTTCAACCTTCATCTGGATCAATGGCTTCCGGTATGTATATGCATTTAATTTGTATATACTTTCAATTCTTGAGATGTATATGATTTAGATTCATGGCCATTATTCCGCATTAAATTCTATTTTAATTTCCAACAACTCTTTCTTACTTTCTCTCTCTGTATATGAAGACGAACGGACAGACAAAGTTTGTAAAAGAGTCAGAAATCTCCCTTCGTTCAGTTTTAATAATTGAAAAAAAATCTCATAAATCAGTAAATTAATCTGGTGGACGATCACTTAACCAAACATCAAATTTTGAATTTTTATTTTCTATAGTTGACTGTAAATTTTTCGTGTGGTTAGATTTATGCGCAATTTCTACTCTACTCAACCAAGAAAACCCCGGCCCCAGAGAAAATAAAAAATCCTAAGATACTGACATGGCCAAACTATATCGTCAGGCTTAAATGTTTATCCGTTATAAAGTACTTGCAACATCGCTTATTGCAGCACATTGTGTTTGTCGTAATTGGGGTGAAGAAAAAACATTGGCTTTGTATCACCAAAAAAGAACTTATAATAGTTGACAAAACGCACATTTTATCATGAAATGGTCACTGCTGAAAAAAAATCTCGCACATTCCCATCTACGATGAACCAAATAGTGAAAGTATCACTATTAGTTAAATCAAATATGTAATTTTTGTACTACAACCATTCTCAAGGTAAACTTAACAGACCATATAAGATAAGAGATAAAAGAATTCTTTCTATAAATAATTCACAACTTAAATTTCTTTTGGTCTGATTTTATTCAGTTCCAACTAGCAAAAAGAAAAAAGAAATCCCCAATTCATTGTTTCGACTGTATAAAATCATTATTTTCTTTTTCCTCATGATTCTAAAAGAAAACTCTATTTTTCCTTCAAAAAATAATCAAAACCAACCGAGCGAACTGAGGGAGGTTTTCTCTCATGACTCTTGTATAAATTTTGTTCGTCCGTCTATTCCCTTGTTTTCGTCCTCCGGAGGAGGGGAGAGAGAGAGCTGCTCTCTTCTCCCTCTCCTTCCTCATCTTCTCCTTCCCCCCCTCCCACCACCGCGCCCTCACCCTTCCCCTCTTCCCTTCCTCTTCCTTCCACCACTATCCTCTCTTTCTCTCTCCTCCCTCTCATTCTTTCTCCTCTTCCTTCTATCGTTTTTTACCGTCAGTCAGTGTCTCATCGCCGGCGGCATTTTAGTTTATTCACTCGTTCTCTTAATCTAGTGCTTGGGCCGAATTCGGGTCGGATCTAGTATAGGTCCAATCCGGGCCGTTTAAATATGCCCTCAAGTCTTCGCAGCAAGTACTAAACCCTAACTCCTCGATTCTAACCGCTTCAAATTCTATTCTTACAACTCTCATTTTCAATTCTGTCTCAATTCTCCCGCTAATTTCTCATCGCTCTCGCTCCGAATCTCCAATGGAGCTCCTCCGCTCTCATCTCTCTAGGGTTCGCATCCCCGAGCCCACGAACCGCATCTACAAGCACGAGTGCTGCATCTCCTTCGACACCCCGGTACCAATCAATCAATCCCGTTCCTCAATCTCGTCCGTCTCCTCAATCTCAATTGCCAGAAAACCCTAACCCTAGTTTTTCTGCTCTTTTTCAGAGATCGGAAGGGGGCTTATTCGTCGACATGAGCTCCTTTCTCGCATTTGGGAAGGATTTTGTTGCGTGGAATTATGAAAAGACTGGGAACCCCGTGTACCTTCACATTCAGCAGAAGAAGAAGCCGGTCCCAGAGGACCGGCCTCTGAAGAAACCAATGCTACTGGCCATAGGTATATGTTAAATTGCGATATTATCCGAATACTCGAGTGAAAATTTTCAACAGTTGCAGTACAGATTAAAGACATTTCTTCACGCAGTCGCGAATTTAATGTTTGAATTGATCCTTGTTATGTTGAATGGGGAAGACTTCATCCATAATTATGCAGTCTAAGAAATTTACCACCTTTAGTTTATTAATGATATCCTAGTGTTAGTAGCACTGTTGTTTAGCTATAATGGATGCTTCTAAACTTGTTTTATCAAACTGCAAGTTTAACCTGGATTATAGTGTCTTGAAAGTTTAATATTTACAATACAGAGAATATAAAAAAGTGCCTATTGAAAGTTCACCGCGGGGGGGGGGGGGGGGGTGGGGGGGGGGTGGGGGTTGGTGAATAGGTGATATGCTAATCAAATGCGGAAATGCAACAATTAAAATGAATAATGAAACGGTTAACTCAAAAACAAGAAGTGAAGCCGGATGCCCAATTAAGGGCTCTAGAACTTCTCCTATAAATTTCTCTAAATTAAAAGTTGAGGTGCATAATTGTCTTCTTACTTGAATGAGGAAAACTAAGAAGTATGAATGATGCAAGCAATATATAGCAAGGAGAGTGAAGTGCAATGAAAGCAATAACACAAGTGTAAGCAATAGAGAAAGAGTAGAGTGAGAGAAATGGCAATCGCAAACACAAGAATTTGTTTCGAGGTTCGAGCAATTTGCTCTACGTTCCTTCCTTCACCGCGTGAAGGATTTCTACTATTCACCAAGGATCACCACAAAAGAACTACAATAGTCTATACAAGACCCGGAGTACGCAACTTCAACTTTCAATCTTCCACACAAGAGGTAGCACAGAGCCAATGAAGTTTACAAGCTCTTGGTGACCACAAAGATCACAAACCCTCTCTTTACAACTTCCTAGAGTAAAAAATGAGAAATGAAGCTCAAGAAGTTTGTGTGGGAGAAAATTCAGTTTAAAAGAATGAATTTGAGAGCTTAAAACTTGTAGAAATTGATTTGGAATTGAGAGCTCTTCAAACTTGAAAACTAAATTTTTTTCTCTTTGAATAAAACTTGATTTTATTGAATAAACTTATAAAAACTTGTTTTTTTGTATTTAATTATCTACAAATGAACCATATGTATAGGCAATAGATAAAAGTCACTAGAGGAGTAAACCAGGGTAATAGGTGGGTGATTAGACCAAAAAATTGCAAAAATACCCATTGGAGAAAAGCCAAAAATCTATTAGATTTGAAAACTAGCCATTATTGTAGCAGAGACAGACTACCGGTTGACCGGCCAGTCGACCGTCCGACTTAGTTCAAAACTAGCTGTTTTCAGTCGATCGGCTGAAACAAACAGAGAGCACTGACATAGGAACGGTCGACCGAAGTGTCAAACAGAGGGCAACCAAGGTCGGTCGATCGACAAACATGCGCAAATAGTCTGTGCACAAATGGTCAACCGGCAGCTGTGTCGACCGCCCCACCCCAACATTTTAAAGATAATTTTAGAAATAGAACACATTTTTAAATATTTTGTTTATGTCTAAAATTAGTTTTGGCGACATTTTGGCTACGAGGTACGTGTATATAACTGGTTACAAAAACTTAAAAAAACATGAAATATGTATCAATAACTATTTTGTAAAACATGTTTAAAACACCAAAAACCAAAAACTATGCATTGAAATCTTGTATGTGTGTGTATTCTTGAGCATCAATTCAACATCATATACTTAAACATTCTAATTTGTTACATAGGTTCTTCAAGTCTTCTTCAAGTGAGCTTCTCTAAAAATTCATTCGTTGATCGTCCGAGCTTGAATCCCATCCTTGAGTAAACTTGAGTACTTCAACACCTTCTTTTTGAGAAAGAATGAAAATAAATTTTCTTGAACTCTGAAAAACTTAAACACACTTGAACTTAATTAGTATCTCATAACTACATGAGTTTGTAATTATCAAAACAAGAAACCGGTGTGATTGTAACATTGGGTCAACAATCTCTCCTTTTTGATGATGACAAAACACGTGAGTTATTTATCAAAAATAATATGAAGAGCTTGAAATGCTCCCTCTCAAATTATGCTTGTTTGAATTCAAGTTCAATATGACAAATTTTTTGTTAATGTAATCAAGACACATGCATGCATATATAGAAATTCAACAATTTAGAACAATATGCATAAATAGCCATTCATCCATCCATGCCTCTTTCCATCAACAAAATATGCAATAAAATAAATAGTACTTAACTAACTATTGCATAAAACATAGGTAATAGATTTAAAGCAAAACAAAATAACTATAAATAACTACAATTCTTCTCCCCTTTTTTGTTATACATAACAAAGGAGCAAAATTTGAAAACATGATACCAATTTAAAAACAATTGAAACATGGACACCAATTGAAAGATACCAATAAAAAAATTATATAAGCTAATCGAAATAAACATGGATATTTGAAACCAATTGAAAAACAAGCAAAAGAAATGCCAATACCAATTGAAATGCCAATGGAAAGTTAAAAAAATTAAGCTTATGTATCATGTATCCATTATGCAAACATTTAATCACCACAAATGAAAAAAATCTATTATAATAAAGAGATTTTATAAAAATATCGGTCAATTAAAATTCGATAGAAACATAATCAATTTCAATATCGCCTTTCTCATAATGATTTCTAAGAAAGTGATATTGAATCTCTATATGTTTGATTTTACTATGTTGATTTGCATTCTTGGTTATATGAATAGTTATTATCACAAAATATTTTAATATGATCATAGTGCAAATCATAATTAAGGAGAGTATGTTTCATCCAAAGGACTTGTGCACAACAAACCCTGGCCGCAACATATTCTGCCTCGGGGTTGAGAGAGTTACGAAATTTGTTTCTTGAAAGACCATGAAACAATGCAATTTTTTAGAAATTGACGAGTTTTACTAGTGCTCTTTCTGTCCACTCTACAACCGGCATAGTCGGCATCCGAATAACTCGTCATAGAAAATTATCCGGTTTTCGAATACCACAAGCCCATTCCAATGGTGCACTTAAGATATTTAATAATGCGTTTTACCGCATTCAAATTAGACTATTTAGGACAATATTGAAATCTAGCACATAAAGAAACACTAAATATAATGTCATGCCTACTTGCCGTCAAGTAAAGCAAACTATCAATCATGCTACAATAGAGTTTAATGTCAACGTTTTTACCTTGTTCATCTTTGTCAAGCTCGATTGCGGTAGCCATAAGAGTTTGTCTAATATTCGCATCTTCTAGCCCAAAATTCTTGATAATTCTCTTGTATACTTGGCTTGCTTAACGAAGATCCCATCGCTCATTTACTTGATTTAGAGTCCAAAGAAATAGTTGAGATTTCCCATCATACTCATTTCAAACTCTTTCTTCATGCATGATTCAAAATCCTTATAAAATTTTTCATTAGTAGATCCAAAAATGATATCATCAACATATATTTGCACTATCAATATATCGTTGTCAGCATGCTTTGTAAACAAGGTGGTATCTACTTTTTCCTTAACAAAATCATTTTCAATAAGAAAACTATTAAGTCTTTCATACCAAGCTCTTAGAGCTTGTTTTAAATCATACAAAGATTTTTCAAGTTTAAAAACAAAATTCAGATTTGTAGGATCAACAAACCCGAGGGGTTGTTCAGCATACAACTCCTCAATAAAACCATTCAAAATTGCACTTTTAACATTCATTTGAAAAATCTTGAAATCTTTAAATGAGGCAAAAGCAAGGGTCATTCGTATGGCTTCGAGCAGTGCTGCGGGTGCAAAGGTTTCCTCAAAATCGATACCTTCGATTTGGGTGTAATTTTGGGCCACTAGCTTTGCTTTATTTCTAATTATATTACCCGACTCATCCAACTTATTTTTAAAGATCCATTTAGTACCAATAATTGTCCTATCATGGGGCCTAGGAACAATGTGTCAAACTTGCTTACGCTCAAATTGATTGAGCTATTCTTGCATTGCAAGCAACCATTATGAGTCTCCCTTGGCTTTGAGAATATTCTTGGGCTCTATGTGTGATATGAATGCAAAATGACCACAAATATTATGGAGTTTGGATCGAGTAGTTACCCCCTTGAATAATCACCTAAGATGAGTCTTTGGGATGGCTTGTTGCGTATCTCTAATCCTTCGGAAGTGGTTGAGTTGGCTCCACTTCAACATCTTGGATATCACCATTTGCATTGTCCTTTGGCTTGCCTTCCTCTTCTTGTGGCGATGAGTTTTTCATGGAAATCTTTTCAAGGTCTTCACCTAAGGAATTAATCTCTGCAACATTCTTCACAAGAGAGTTAGATTCCTCAAATTTTACATGCATAGACTCTTCAATAGTCAAAGTTGATTTATTGAAGACTCTATAAGCCTTACCCTTACTTGTATTTGAATATCTAACAAAAGTAGCTTCGAAAGATTTTGAATCAAACTTTCCTAAATTGCCTTTTGTATTCAAAACAAAACACTTGCAATCAAAGACTTTAAAGTAGGAAACATTTGATTTTCTTAAATAGTAAAAATTTCAAAGGGAGTTTTATTGGATTTTTTGGAAAAATAAATCCTATTCTCAATGTAACATGAAGTGTTTACGGTCCCGACCCATAGATATTGAGGGAGTCCGTATTTACTAATCATGGTCCTAATCATTTCTTGAAGAGTACGATTCTTCCTTTCATCGACTCCATTTTGTTGTGGAGTTTTAAGACATGACAACTCATGTTTGATTTCATTTCCTCACAATAAGTGATAAATGAATGGTTGATGAACTCAATACTCCTATCACTTTTAATGCGCAAAATTGGAATTTTTTTCTTTCTCAACTTTTTTCTAAAAACATAAAAATGCGAAAAGCTTCATCTTTATGTTCTAAAAAGAAACCAATGTAAAACTTGAAAAATCAACTAAAAATGAAAACAAAACGGTTTCCATTAAGGCTTTTAGTTTTAGTTGGACCAAACAAATCAATATGTATCAATTCTAGAGGTCTTGATGTCATGATATTCTTGATTGATGTGAAAGAGGACTTGGCTTGTTATCCAAGTTGGCACGCATCACAAATATTAATTTTTTTTTTTAAATTTCAAGCTAGGAACACCTTTCACCGATTCATTAGAATTAATTCAGGATAGATGGTCAAACGAAATATGGTCTAGTCTTCTATGTCATAACCAAGAATCTTCATTAAAAGCATTCAAATAAGTTAAATTGCAGTGTAAATTTAACATGTCAATCATGTAAACATTGCTTTCGCGAAAACCAGAAAGAACACAAGTATTTGATTTCTTATCTAAAACATCACAACTAAAGTCATCAAAAACAACTTTTAAACCTTTGTCACATAGTTGATTAATGCTTAAAAGATTATGCCAAGGCCAACATTCTTAATTAAAGGAAATGAGTCAATCTTGATATTACCTATAATAACGATTTTATCCTTTGAGTCATTTTTGAAGGTTACGGTGCCACCTTCATGGTACCTTGATAGAGTTGCAAAGTTATTGATATCTCATGTAATGTACTTTAAGCAACCACCATGAAGGTACCACCGCTCCCTACGTCTTGGAGTCTTGGTGCGTACCTATATCATTTAAAATAGACGTTGACTTTGGTACACAAATTTTCTTGGGTCTTAAAATGTTAGTTTTTTGAATCTATACATGATTATGTGAAACATTTATCTTATCATAGCAAAACTCAGCCAAGTGATCTTTTCGGCCACAATAGGTGTATGCGTACACCTTGGCATATAAAAATGCATGATGTGTGTGAGCATGATGAGCATTGGCGTGTGGAGTGTGATGAGTATGTGGTGGTGCTTGTGTGTGTGCATGATGGTGAGTGCGAGAAACATGATGAGTGGATGGTTTTCTTTGAGTTAGCCTCTTTGAAAACATAGCTCCTAATCTAGTTTTATCAAATTCACACTTTTTTTCAAAACATGACTCAAGGTGTTAATCTTATTTTTCATTTGGAAATCTCATTTTCCTCAATGCTAGAAAATTTGGCTTTACAAGAAATTTTGTATTCATCAAAATCATTTTGTCTTTTGAAGAGTAGAAGATAAAAATTTCTTTTCTTTTGAAATAACAACTAATTTATTTTGAAGTTCATTTTCTTTCCTTATTTTTAAATACTACTCTTTTGAGAAAATCATAGTTGTTAGAAAGTGCTTCAAAAGCTTCACCAAGTTCATCCATTGATAACTCACATCATCAAGAGTTGTTTCGAGAGTTACGTTGGGTGTGTTCTCATTAGCCATGAAACACACATTTACCGTATCCACTTGATCGGATTCGCTTTCTGAATCCAAGTTGCTTTCAAGACCTTCTTTTTGTAGGGCTTCTTGAATGTAGTAGGTTTGCTCTTGGTCTCCGGGCAATCGACAACGATGTGTCCGGACTTCCTACAATTGTAGCAAATTATCTTCTTTTCCTTCTTCTCTTGCCATCTTTTACGGTTGTTGAACTTGGCCTTGTACATTCTCCTCACATTCTTTATAAGGAGGGACAAATCTTCATCTTCTTGGTCATCTTCTTCGTCGGAGATGGTGGGAGTATATTTGAAGGTAATAGTCTTCTTTTGGGGTGCCTTCTCTTCTCTAGTTTTTTTTTCATCTCATGGATCTTAAGGTTCCCAATAAGACCAATGAGCTTCTTCTCTTCCTTGTTATTGAGCTCCTTCAAAATAGTAGACTTGACCTCCCAAGATGGTGGAAGAGCACGAATGACCTTCCTCACCTCTTGGTTATTATTAATTTCATTGCCTAGAGAAGCAAGACCATTTGTCATTTTAGTAAACTTGGTGATATATCATCAATAGTCTCATTTTCATTTATATTAAAATTTTCATATTGGAAACGCAAGGGATCAAGTTTGGCTCTCTTGTGGTGTTCTCTCGTGTGTGACTACCAAGTATGACCAAATATTATTGGCGGATTTGCAATGAATTACCCTAAAAATGTCATCATCATTCAAGATTTGAAGTAAGGTATAATGTGCCTTAGCATTAGCATCAAACTCTTTGGTGGCAATATCGGATCAAGTGTCTTCATCACTATCGGGTACACTACAGGGTTTGGTCACCGCCTTTGCAATCCGACTTCCTAGGAATTGCAAGAACACTGTCATTTTAATTTTCCAAATGGAAAAGTTAAGGCCATCAAACTTGGGTGGAGTCTTGATTCCTTTAGCCATAAATACTAGTGTGTATAGCAAGCAAATGATGCAAATGAATGATTAGTAAAAGGATCTCTCTAAGGTGGTTAACCAAAAACTAGAGTTCAAGTTCTGATACCAATTGAAAGTTCACCTAGAGGGGGTAAATAGGTGATATGCTAATCAAATGCGTAAATGCAACAATTAAAATGAATAATTAAACAGTCAACTCAAAAATAAGAAGTGAAGCCGAATATCCAATTAAGGGCTCTGGAACTTCTCCTCTAAATTCCTTTAGATTAAGAGTTGAGGCGCACCAATTGCCTTCTTACTTGAATGAAGAAAAGTGACAAGTATGAATGATGCAAGCAATATATAGCAGGTAGAGTGAAGTGCAATGAAAGTAATAACACAAGTGTAAGCAATATAGAAAGAGTAGAGTGAGAGAAATGGCAATCACAAACACAAGAAATTTATTTCGAGGTTCGAGCAACTCGCTCTACGTCCCTGCCTTCACAGCGTGAAGAATTTTCACTATCCACCAAGGATCATCACAAAGGAACTACAATGGTTTACACAGGACCCAGAGTACACAACTCCAACATTCAATCCTCTACACATGAGGTAGCACAAAGCCAATGAAGTTTACAAGCTCTTGGTGACCACAAAGATCACAAACCCTCTCCTTATAACTTCCTAGAGTATAAAATAAGAAATGAAGCTCAAAAAGTTTGTGTGGGAGAAAATTCAGTTTAAAAGAATGAATTTGAGGGCTTAAAACTTGTTGAAATTGATTTGAAATTGGGAACTATTGAAACTTGAAAACTAGAAAATTTTCTCTTTGAATAAAACTTAATTTTCTTGAATTAACTTATAAAAACTTGTTTTTCTTGTATTTAATCCTCTACAAATGAATCATATATATAGGCAATAGGTAAAAGTCATTAGAGGCCAGGGTATTAGGTGGGTGATTAGACCCAAAATTGCAAAAATACCCGTTGGAAAAAAGTCAAAAATTCATCAAATTTGAAAACTTAGCCGTTACTGTAGCAGAGACAGACTGTCTGTCTATCGTCCGACTTAGTTCAATACTTGATGTTGTCAGTCGGTAGACCGGTCGGTCGACCGAAGCAAACAGAGAGCACTGACATAGAAGCGGTCGACTGATCGGTCGATCGAAGTGTCAAAGAGAGGGCAGCTAAGGTTTGACCGGTCGACCAGCAAACGTGCACAAACGGTCGACTGCACGGTCGACCGACAGCTGTGCATATCCTTTTCACATAGGTCGGTCGACCGGTCGGTTTTTCAACCTACCCCAAAAAATCATTTTAAAGATAATTTTAGAAATAGAACATATTTTTTAAATATCTTGTATATGTATAAAATTAGTTTTGGCAATATTTTGGCTATGAGATACATGTACATAACTGTTTACAAAAACTTGAAAAAAATATAGAACATGTATCAATAACCATTTTGTAAAACATGTTTAAAACACCAAAAATCAAAAACTATATATTGAAATCTTGTATGTGTGTGTATTCTTGAGCATCAATGCAGCATCCTATACTTAAACATTCTAATTTCTCACATGTTTTCAAGTCTCCTTCAAGTGGGCTCTTTAAAAATTCATTCGTTGATCGTCCGAGATTGAATCCCATCCTTGAGTAAATTTGAGTACTTCAACACCTTCCTTTTGAGGAAAAATGAAACTAGTAAACCCTGAAAAATTTAAACACACTTGAACTTGATTAGTATCTCATAACTGCATGAGTTTTGTAACCATCAAAACAAGAAACTGGTGTGATTGTAACCTTGGGCCAACACGTATTGACGTGATCATAGTTGAAAATTATAAGAACCTGGAGCATTTGGATTTTCTGCAATGCATTGAAAAACGTTGCTATGCATTGAACAGTTGGTGATTGATGTATTTCATTTGTGTTTTGTGGAATATTTATCTTGATTGGAACTGACCAAGGAATATAACTTTGGAATCGCTTCAATTAGTGTAGGAGGGAAAAGAAATTAATGTAGGAGGTGTCTTGAATAAGGAATCCTCCCGTATGATAAAAGAGATCATATACAGAATTTTAAAACCTAGTTGAAGTGATTCCTTAAGTCATATATCCCTGGTCTGTTCCAATCAAGATAAATATTCCACAAAACACAAATGAAATACATCAATCACGAAAAACCTAATAAGATACCATATTGAGAATAAACTCAAAAGGTGAGGAATAAACAACCAATCTTAATTGCTCCAAGTGAACTTTATAATTCGGAAGTTACATGTAGCCGTTAACTTAACTCTTTTGGGATGCCATTCTAAAACATTTTTCTTGAAATCTCAGTATCTAATTGTTAGCTTCTTGATGGTAGTCATGTTAGGGGAATTAATTCGATTAGCATTTAGGAAATAATGCATTCTGCAGTAAAGCTTAAAGTCACAAGATTACATCACCGAATTAGTAATGTTCTGCCGGACATATTGCAGTGAGAATTTGCTCATATAAAAAGAGTGACAAACTGGTCATGCTGTCTATGGAAGTTTCTCAATATTTTTGTGCATATGTGTTATCTATTTGTTGGTTACCTGATGCTGGTAGAAACTGGAGCATTTGTGTTGGTTAGCAGATGAGAAGGTTCTTGAATAAAGAGAATAATTCTGACAAGATATATGAAAGTGAACAATGACTTCATCATAAACAGTCTTGGTGAAAGCTAATGGTCTATCTATTAGATATCATCATCATCATTACCACCTAGTTTTATGTCAATAAGGCTAAACATTGGACGTATATTGGTGCATTATGACTTCTTCAAATTGTTTGAACATAAGGGACAGCTAATAGTTCGATGGGTTTAGGTTCATGCATGCAATTAGTTAAACACAAGCATGACTGGGTGTTTAGAAATCTTCATAATCTATGGTTTGTCTTGTGGAATGAATCATCTTCAAGTATTTTTTGGTGAAATTCATGCAGTAATTTCTTTCAAATATTATAGGTATATGCTTTATACATCTTGCTCCGTTGTGTGAATGGCTCTATCAAAACAATGATTGAGAGTGAGTCTTTTGATGAAGCGTCCTAATCTTTATTGATGTTATTGCTTAAGGTCAAAACGTTGGATATAATTTTATTGAGATTATGGTACATAACTATTGCCAATATGAAACCATAGTGTGACACAGATAACATAGTTATGTGAATAACCTTTGTTATGCAACTGGCCAGTGAGGTCAATATTCCATTTCTTATACATCATCATTTACGTATACTGTATATTTATCTTCGTAGAATGGACACTTCTTTATGAAGCTATATCCATGTCGCGCACAAGTGTGGGACACTCACACTTCTTGACAACAAGTGTGAGACAGTTCTAAATAGCGTATTTAATTATATACTATATTTTTTAATTTAGGACACTCGTTGGACACTTCTTGGAACATTTTCACACACACTTCTTTGTGCACACCACATGTTGAAATGTTTATATATTTTCATTTATATATGGGAAAATTTCACTAAGCCCCTCTAAACTTTTAACTTAAATCTCATAACCTCCCTCAATTTAAAAATCATTAGTGTGCTTGCCTATATTTTGTTTCCATTATCACATCCATCCTCTCCGTTAGTAGCAGCCATCACATGACCTCACCATGTGGTATATATTTTAGACTAAAATACCCCTATTATTTTAAACCTAGCCTATAACCTAAAACCTCACCTTAAACCTGTTAGAAAACAGGTTTTAGACCCAATTCTTCATCTTTCTCACCCACATCTTTTTCATCTAATCCACCCATGATCCAGAAGTTAGGGCTTGATTTTTTTTATAATGGATTAAGGTTTAATTTGAGGATGGCTATGAAAGAAGGGGCAGAAAAGGATTAGGGCTTGATTTGGTTATTATGGGTTAGGGTTTGTTTTGAGAATGACAATGGAAAGAGGGGCGAAGATTGAAGGCTTGGTTTGAGTATAATAAATTAGGTTTGGTTGAGCATGATAACGGGAAAAAGGAGAAAAGGAGTAGAACTTGATTCGGGTGTGACATTTGGTTAGGAGATTAAGAAATTAAGAAGATGAGAAGATGTGGGTGAAGAAGAAGATGAAGGGGTATAAACTCATTTTTGGTTCTATACTCATTTAGAGAGAGTAAACATTCATCCCCCTTCCTCCAACAAAACCAACTCACCCGCCCCGCCACCCCTGCGGTTAAGGCCATGAAGGTCATTGTACACCTTCACTTAATGTTGTAACCCCCCTCGAGTTTTTCAAATTATAGAGGGGCAAACTGATGATTTTGAAATTGGGAGAGGTTAAGTTAAAAGTTAAGGTGAGTTTAGTGAAATTGTCCCTTAATTTATCAAGAGCTATACTTTAGTGAAAAAAGTATGCCAAAGTTTTGACTTCTATTAAAGTTTTGACTTCTATTAAACTATGATAAGTTTAGATATGGTTTAATATAAGAAGCAAGGAACATTGAGCTACTTCATAGAAAATTGATGAGCCAAGGGTTTTCTTTTGCAAAGTCATAAAAATGTGTGATGGGTTGTAATCATTGTATGTTATTATATTGTTAGAAATATGTGTTTAGACTTTTGGATGCATGGACATGTCTAGGATGCATGTATGTACATATGTATTATCTTTATTATTTTATATATATTCTAGTGTCACGTCGTTGTGTCCCTGTGTTCTAGTTTTAAAGTAACTGTGAAGTCAAGTGTGTGTGTGTGTGTGTCTAGAGTCTGTGTCCATGTTTCTTAGATATTTATATTGTGTTTTCTAACAAAAACAATTTGTCCTGCAATATAGCCAGTCTGCTTCTCCTGTATTAAAGTATTTTCATTATCAATTCGGTGTGATTTACAGGTGTAGAAGAAGGATTTGATAGTCAAGATCCTGAGTATGAAGAAACTCACAACATCGTGATCTTACCTGATTATGTTTCTCTTCCATTTCCATCTGTTGAATTACCGGAAAAGGTATGTGTTATTACATTGTCTACATAAAACCTGGAAGGGACATTTTTTGGGTGAACATCCTGTACTATTTATTTTGATTTGCAGGTCAGGCTAGCTGTTGATGCTGTTTTGATGGCTGAGGGTGCTGAGCGGAAAGAGCAATTAGCATCATGGACAGCTGATAAGAAGCAGATCAGCGCTCATGCCATGAATCTGCAGCAGATTAACAATGGTGTGGTTGTGCCACCTTCTGGTTGGAAATGCTGCAAATGTGAAAAGACTGAAAACCTCTGGCTTAATTTGACTGATGGCATGATCTTTTGTGGGAGGAGGAATTGGGATGGGAGCGGAGGGAACAACCATGCCATCGAACACTATGAAGAGACAAAATATCCTCTTGCTGTGAAGCTAGGGACTATTACTGCTGACTTGGAAGCAGCAGGTGTTTTCTTTAATGCCAATGTTTAATAGTTCTTCCAATATTTCTTTCAATTTTCAACCTATTATATGAAAAACCTGTTCTAATCATTTCAGATGTTTATTTGGGCTGCCTTTGTTTAAAATTGCAAGCATATCTCTGAAAATCACTTGTATCGCTTTTCTGCATCTTATTTTAGCATTCACCTGCTTTAAACTGTCTTATGCATTGCATCTGTATTAACAGAGCTGTCCCTGGACTTCTATCACCAATAAACTCCCTCGGATTTTTTTAACGAAATATTATTCTCCCCCGAAAGAAAGGAAAGGAAAATATACTCTCCCTATTGCCCATAGCCTTCCTAATCTTTTAGGTTAGAATTGGACAATCAACTCCTTGCTTTTGTTATGAGTTACTAGACTAGCATGATTTAGTATGTCATTCCTTGCTTTTATTGTGAGTTATTAACATATTTATTTTGAAAAATCAGATGTTTTCTCTTATCCGGAGGATGATAGTGTTGAGGACCCATTATTAGCTCAACATTTGGCTTTTTTTGGTATCGATTTTTCATCATTACAGAAGGTACTATTGCATTTACTAAATAAAGTTTGTTCTTCTGAATTTTGCTAGTAGTTATTCAATGCTCATAAATTTCATTTTTATGCCTTTATTCCTTCTAATAGACTTCTGTGAAATTGGTCTTATGTAGACTTTGATCTCAAGTACTTCATCATCGTTGCCGCCACCACCATCTTAAGCCTTGCCCCATCACAAATGGGGTCGTTGTGTAGCACAACTCCATTTTAGGAACCAAATTTGCAAGGAATTGCCTACAATTGTCAACTTGATATCAACCCTTCACTCGCTGTAGTTCTATATGGTTTAGCTATATTTTAAGGTGGACCGGAAAGATCAACAAGATCCTGATTATTGTTTGTCTTTTGTTGAAAGGCAAAACACTAATCTATAGAGATTATTGTGGTATTATGGAGCTTACATCAGCAGTACTTCTAACGTGGTGTCAGATTTGGTCCAGAAGGTTAAAATTGCAGGAAGAAATTGGCTTGTCAGTCAACTAACTACTGCATTCTGCATATGGATTAAATTAGAGAAAAATTCTTTTGACATTTAGTTTTGCAACATGGTGAGAAGAATATTGTGGTAGGGATGGATCTTGAATCCATGTTGAATGCTGGAAAATATGATGGGTGAACAACAAAAGCCTGGATTAAACTAGTGAGGAAAGAAGAATTAGTTGCAAACACTTTAGGCTTCTTATCCTATGATGTATTTAATACTTTGTTAGTGATAACATTCCTGGTTCACACATAAAATAGTTCTATGTATGTTACATGCTAGTGCATTTCTCAGGAAGAGGTCATGTTTATCAATTCCATTAAGTTGTAGTATTCTACACACACATGCATGTATACAAATTTTATTACCATAAGATAAAAGTGTAAAGGTTAGATTTGACAATGAGTAAACTAGAGTACGCTGATGACACACACCTGTGCAGAAAGGCCTTGCTCCTTTAGGGATATGCCATAATGCCTGGTTGGTTCTAAAATTTGTTTCTATGGTCGAGAAACAGAAGACCTAAGTAAACACAGGCGGAAGCTAAAAGAGCTTCTGTTCTCACTTCACAGAGATGAAGTGCCAGTGTATTAGGATATATAAAGTGATTCCCTGATATATGAGATGACTTGTCGATATATGATGGTCGAAAGTGAAAATTCTTTATGCATGGGCCTTAAAATATTATTGCATTTTTTTCTTCTCTTTCCACCAAGAAAATAACAAACATTATTGGGTGCAGTTTTATGATGGCAATTAATTCTTGGCAAACATAAAAGTGGGCTGCTTTTGTTTTTCTTCTACAGACTGAAATGACAACTGCTGAAAGGGAACTCGACCATAATACAAATTTTGACTGGAACAGAATACAGAAAGCGGACAGGAAGTGGAACCCTTATTTGGGCCAGGTTATACAGGGCTTGTTAATCTTGGGAATAGGTAATTTGATCAAAGTTATATAGTATGTAGTCCAACTCTAATTAGTTTAGCATTCCGCAAGAAGCTTTCTTTTGATACTTAATTTTTCTTCAGCTGCTATATGGCTTCTATAATGCAAGTAGTATTCTCTACCCGATCATTCATTTCACGGTTAGTGTTAACTCTAGACGTGGAGTATTGTTAACTTAGCCAGTCTCTGCCTTATAATTTTGTTATCTGACACTTCTATCATTTGATGTCTGACTTCTTCAGATATTTTGATAGACAGAGTTTGAGATCGGCATTTGAGATGGCTCCTGCCGATCCAACTATAGACTTGAATACACAGTTGTAAGTGAAACATTTGTTGGCATTTTTCTGTCAAAATCTTGTTTTATTAAATATATTTAGATTTCCATCATGAATCTGTAAGCTGATGTTACATTTCTTGTTCACAGCATTGATACACATAACTTGATCCACATCATATTTTAGTTGGATGTTTGAATAAGCAGTAAACCAATTTCCCATGGCCAAAAAAAATATCATATCATTTCTAATCTATGCAACTTATATACCACTAGGCATTTCTGCAAAGAGCGATTTTCGATCATTGAGATTTTATAAGCTAGACTCCATTAAGAATTAATCGCTGTTAGATTATAAACCTTAAATTCATATAGGTACCATAAAAATTACCAAAGTTCACTGGAATTTGGGTCAAGAATTTGATATAGTGGGGTTACCAACATTGATCACTGAATGAAATGCTGATTAGATTAGGTCCAATTTGGACATGATCCCAGAGAATATATTGAGTAGGACTACATAAGTCCTCAAGAAGATATTTGGTGACATGTTAAACCTATCTTTTGAAAGCTCTTTTAATTCATCTCATGTATCTATTGATAAATGGGCAGAAGGTTAATAATGTCTTTTGAAAGCTCTTTCAATTCATCTCATGTATCTAGTGCTAAGTGGAGTATAAGGTTATTAATAGGTATGTGGCACGTGCCTTTTCAATTAAACACTCATACATGTACCTGCATAGATGCAGACACAAATACACTCGTGTGTACATGACTGCTTTGTGAACGCTTACTTTTGCTCGTTATTAGAGTATCAGAGATAACAGGAACAGAGTAAACATTTCAATAAAGTACTGAATATTAAATGACTTTTCTCTCTTGCAATATACTTTGACCACCGCGCGGGAGGGTGGGGGGTGGGTGGGTCTTCAATTTTCAAGGTTAACAATGCATCAAGCTATATTTATGAACATCCAAATGAATAGACTGTTACTAATTGCTACAATTATGCTATAAACCATATTTTCCTGGGATATGGTTTGATGAAAGAAGTTTCCATTAGGTCTTATTGAAGTTTAGATTATATCATATATGGCTTTTTCATGCTCACTTGATATGTACCAGGGTGCTCATCTTGGTAATCATTAAATTATCTTCTGGATTATTCCTCCTGTTTACAATAGAACTGCAAAATGCGAACCTTCTACTTTTCACTGGCTTGGCTTCGGTAGTTTTATGATATAACATGAGACTATTGGGTATGCAGAAGTTGACTCAATATCAAGGTTGTTATTTTATTTTGTTATGATATTAATGGGTGTTGTGGTTTGATAGGACTAAGCTGGGGCATGGTTTGCTGTCTGGTAAATATTCTTTTCCAGCTGAGGAGGTATATAAAAGTATATATTGCAGTTAATTTCTGTAATATCTTGTGGAGAATAATTATATATATTTTTTGCAACCAGAGTGATGAATTGGGAAACAGTAATAAGACCAAATCAAGTGCTGTAAGTTCTCGTGGTATACCGACATTTTGCTGAGTCTGGAGCTCTGCTAGTTTTATTGCAAATTATGTTTCTGTTGGTAAGAATGGTAATATGAGCATGAATATCCATAGTATCTCAGTGATACTTGTGAGTTTTAGCATTCTTGCTTGAGTACTTTAACCACTATGGATTTTTTAAACAGTCAACACTAAACATATGCCTGATCCCAGTGCTTGTTCAGTCTTTTTACAATCAATGGCATTGTGATGTGTTCTTTTCCCCATATGATATCCATATAAGCATATCTTACTTTCTCTGAAGTGCACGTATAAAAACACTTTCTGAGTTTCTGTTGTCACTTAACAATAAGGCATTGTTATCTTGTGGGGTTATTTTGCCCAAATCATATCTAAAACCTATGCATTATGTTATATAGCGTATTTTTATTGTACTTAAACTGCAGTGTGGATTTGAAAACACTAGTGACTAAATGCAACTTGGTTTCTGCGTAAGTTTAGCAAAGACCATTTAACATGGAATGCCACTGTCTTGTAGTATAAATTTTTTACAATGCACATCTAAAGTTCATGTATATTAGCATGTATCTTTTACAGATTTTTCATAAATGAAGTCTTTCTGTTTAAATAGAAATTTATATTCAATATTGATTTTGTAACTTTGTGGGTTCACAATAGTGTTCCAACCAGCAATACTAAATTCTGACAGTGTCAAGCTCGGTTACCTGGATCAAACACAGAACTACCATTTTAAATAATTCTAGACCTTGCTTGCAAGACTTACCCTTCCGGATGGCTTAGTGAATGATCCTTGTGCAGAGAATTTCTTCAATTAACTCAACCTAGAGTCTATAGTGTTTTGCTGGGAAGCTCTTGTTGAAGACAGACCTGTTAAAAACCTTCGAAAATCTGTTATCAGGAAGGGAAATTGATGCACTGTCTAATTGTAGGCAACTGACTAGATATTCTTCTCAATTTCCATTTGATTTGGAAAGAGTCTAGATGGTCTAGGAGGCAAGTTGAGAAATGGTCATGTACTTATGGAGTGTAGATCAAAGAGCCTAATTGAATCATAATCTGATTTTTTTGTCTTACCTGATGATTCTGACCTATGGATAAATGTTTATGGAAACAGTGTATAACTTTTATATAATTTATTTTTAACTTAGTGCATATGTGGCTTTCATTACCTGGTCATGTTTCTTTGACATGTACTGCTATTTATTATTATTATTATTATTATTATTATTATTATTATTATTATTATATTATTATTATTACCGCGCGCGCGCACACACACACACACACACACACACACTTTACATATTAAACATTTTGTCCTAACAAGACTTTTCATTGCATTAGACACATTGACAACCACTATTGTCACTGAGTAAGCGAGTGTAGTGAAAAACAATTAAGATTAATCTGGCTCATGCTGAACCTGCAATTATTAAAATTTTCTGAAAAAAATGATTGGTATTGGAAGCTAAAAACATTACTCCATGAGGATGGTGAGTATTCTTCTTTCCAGCATGTAGTGTAGGCGAATTTAGACAAAATACTAGCGAGTCTTAAAGTTTTTTGTCCTGCTCAAGTTGATTAGTTATAATTTCTATCCAAAATATTTTGTAGTGGTTCTCTTTCATTGAGGAAGAATAGAAATGCTGTGTTAGAGAGAGCTTTTAGTTTAATGAAAAGTTTTGTATTACTGTCACAATTGTCTCACCTCTGCAGTTGAAGTTTCCTGTAAAGCATTTCATTTAACTCTTGAGTTGGTTAGTCTTGTCAGCTCTATTATTTCGCAGGTTTGTATAAACTTTTTATGTACTTCATTTTCAGAAACAGGAAGGCATACCACCTCGTATGTTCAAAACGGTTATTGCTGCTAGTCATCCTGAATTTTCAAGTATGAGGCAGCAGGTAAATTCATCTTAGGTCAAAGATCTAATACCGTACATGCTATATACCTTCATTTTTATTTGGTTGTTCTGAGTAAATAGTACTATTTAGCATTTATTGACCCTAGGTGAACCATTGTTTTTGAAGCTGATTGCATGATCCAATCTGGTCAATGATCATTCAAACTCTGTTTAGTTGAATTGTTGCTAAACCATCCAGATGATATCACAATATAGGTTTAATTTGAATTCAAGCTTACATGGAGCATAACATGTGCACATTTATTATATGGAAAGCAAAAGTAACCTTTCTTTTTGTCGCATTCTAATGCTGTTCATATACTTGAGCTTTGCTGTGTGCGTAGGCCATGTATGTGCTGCTTGCTAGAACCTGTATTAGACAAAAGGATCATCGTTGGGCCTAATTCACTCAAACAGCCGTCCATCTACATGGCAGAGGGGTCTTTCCTCCAATCTCAAACTAAGTTAAAGGAGGAATCATGGTTCAAAGTTGCGGTCTCGGCCGCCGGCTCGACGGGAACTGAGACGCATCGGTCGCGACGTCTCGGGTCAGTCTAAGCGCAAAATGCTACATAGAAGCTAAAAAAAAAATGAAAAAATCACGACAAATCTTTAAAAAATTGTAGACATCAATATTATATATCACATGTTCAAAACATATCATTGATCATCACACATGAAGCGAAAGTATAAATACATGCGTCGTCTGTAGAAACATATCAAAATACATGTATAATAGAGTAAATTCACAAAATACATTCATAAATATGTGTTGCTTCAATCTAGTGATACCATAGTGTACTTGTTTCCCACAATAATTACACTTCACAAGTTTTCTACTTTCACCAACGGGGTACCATGTCCCATCCAATATTACGCTGCTTTGGAGCCATTTTGAAATTTAAAAATTGATATGTTAAATTAAATTTAAATTTAAATTAACTAAATTAACTAGATCGTATCTACTTAAATCAAATTAAATTAACTTTATATTATATTTACAAAATTAACTATATTAACTAAAATTACTAAATTAGCTAAATTAACTAGATCATATCTATTAAAATAAATTAACTTTTTTAAACTAAATTAACTAAATTAACTTAAATTACTCAATTAACTACTTAAATTAATAAATTTTAATTAACTACTAAATTAACTAATATAAATTAGCTACTAGAAAGGGGGAGAGAGAGAGACAGAGAGAGGGAGAGATCTGAGAGATGGAGAGGGAGAGAGCGAGAAAGAGAGAGGGAGAGGGAGAGAGGGACAGATTAGAGAGAGACGGAGAGGACTGGAAGAGAGAGTCAGAGAAAGATCAGGAGTGAGAAAGAGAGAGAGAGAGAGTTACCTGATGATGGCGACAGAGGGGGATCACTGCGCGGTGACAGAAGGGGTCTCGTTGGCGAAGGAAGAGGGCGACGACGACAGAGGAGGCTCATGGTTGGAGCTCAGGGCGAAGGAAGAGGTCGAAGCTCGCAGGCGAAGGTGATCTTTTTTTTTCCTTTTAAAGTTGTCGATCACGGGTCTACAACGGCGAAGCCCGACTCGGCCTCGACTCGGTCGAGTCAACCCGAGTTGTATCGGGACTCGACTGAGTCGGCCCTGAGTCAGTCAAAAATCGAAGCCCTGGGCGTCTCGGTCTTGTCGCGGTGCCTGCCAAGTTGGAGACGACTCGGCCGAGTCATCTACGACTCGGCCGATACTTCGAACTGGGAGGAACCACCACTCCTTGAGTAGATAGTTTGCCACTTTATTTGATAGAAAATTATAGGTTAATGTAACAAAGTTTTTTGAATGTCTTTCTTTTCATGTCTTGTATCCCCACGGGTGGAGGAGGAAATATTAAGACAAAGATTAATCTGGTTAGCCTGTCGTCTGAGACGAAGTTGTTCACACGAGTTAATAAGGCTTATGCATAAACTCTTGTGCAAATTGGAAGGGTAATCTCTAAACACTTAAAGGCCTACTATCACATGCTACATAGGGTGAACTAAAGATAACATGACATTTAAGGCACATATACTCATCTTATCCTAATATAACAACAAATCTTTGGTATCTCATAGTTTGACCAAGTAACTAATCAAAACCGATCGAAGGGAGGGTTTCTCCGGTGGCTCATATACAAATTTTGTATGTCTGTCCTACGTGTCCGTCTTCACTTTCCCGCGAGAGAGAATGAGAGAGCGAGAGCTGCTTCCGGGAGAGAGAGAGAGAGAGAGAAGAGAGAGAAAGAGCCGCTGCCGGGAGAGAGAGAGAGAGCCGCCGTCGGGAGAGAGAGAGAGCAGCCGCCATCTTCTCTCCCCGCTCACCTTCCCCCCTCCGTCTTCCTCCTTCTCCTCCTCCTTCCACCACCCTCCTTCGCCTTCTTCTTCCTCCTCCCCTCCATCGCTCGGAGATAGAACGCCGCAATCAGGCTTCGCCGTCGCCTCCCCTTCGCTCCCAGCCCACCCCCACCCCCACCCCCCACCCCCCCACCCCCCCCCCCCCCCCCCCGTCTTCTTCCTCCTCACCATTCTTCTTCCAACTTCCTCCTCTGCCTTCTTCTTCCTCCTTTCCGCCTCCACCCCTCGGTATACCACTCGGTCAGTTTCCACCGCCAAGCGATATGCTAGTAGCATGTATTATTTATAAGTTAATTATTGGTTCTTTAGTTGCTACTATTGCCTTGGCTATGCATAAATGTGCACGTACACAGAAACATGCATTTGGTGTACAGACAAGCATATGATATGATTCTTAAAAGGCTAAAACCTAAACATAGAAGATGGTAATTATGATAAATAAAAAATAAAAATCTCTTGTTTTGGTCGCTTAAATTCTGTTTCTTAAATTTCTGTTTTTCCAGATTCTTTTTTCTTCTCCGATTGAAAAAAGATGTCATCATTTTTTTTAATTCTGTGAAAATGTGTGAAGGAAACAAAAAAAAGCACAGGGGTTCTGGTTCTCTGTGAACAAAAATGAAAGAAGAAATATAATTTTTTTTTTTTTGAGAATTGAGAAAGAATTGCACAGCTGAGATTTCAGTGACTATTAATAGTTTTAATTTAAGACTATTAGGTTTCAATGACTATTTAGAGTCTCTAAATCTACAACTAATTGTTAGAGAGAATTTTATGCCTTATTGAGATTCTCTATGGGTTCTTCTATTTTGTTGATTTTTATTACTGTTTACAAATACCGTCTTTGTCTTTGTAAAAAGATCAAGTGGGAGGACAAGTGTACAAGGCAGAATGCTATACATATATAAGATAATTCTTAGATTGCCCCATGTAACTCCGCCCTTGGGTGTGCACACACACATATCCTCTCTCTAAATTTTGATAAAATACTGTGTCGAACACTTGTAACTGTGTTGCCAAAGACCCTACATGCTGAGTCACACATACCTTAAAAGGTCTAGACGATTACCTTATGTTTTGTTTTTCAAGTTTTTCTTAATGTGTCTTGCATTTAACTTATGAGTTGAATAGTCAAAATTTGATTCTTTTTCTTCATGTGTCATCCTTATCCTCCTCCTCCTCATCATCATGAGGGTGTCTATGCGTGTTTGCTCCCGCTCTTCTTATGCGTGTGCCCCTGTTCTGTTAAGGTATATATGTGCTTACAAATCCTATGCTTTGTTTCATGTTTAAGATGTTGAATTTGGCTAATTGCAATCCAGAGATTATAGTTTGTAAATTGTAAATTCATTAAGTTTATTTGTTATTAACCGTAACATTTAAATTTTGAAGTTCCCTAGTTTTATGAGAAGTTCTTCATGATGTTTTCTCCATTAGGCCTTTTTCCAAATTATTTAATTTATTTTACTTTGTACAAGTTCTCATCACAAGTGCATCTCTGTATATGGCTTTGAAATTCAGTGTAACAATGTGTTTATCTGTCATGAAACTATTTTTTGATGAGTCAGATCTCTTTTAGGATGCATTGGAATTTTTCCTACATCTTCTTGACCAAGTGGAACGGGTCAATGCTGGAAAACCTGAATTCGACCCCTCAATGAGTTTTAAGTTCTTTATTGAAGAGCGGCTGCAATGCCCATCCGGAAAAGTTGCTTATAATAAGAGAACCGACTACATCCTTTCTTTGAATATACCACTGCATGAAGCAACGAATAAGGGTATTTTCTGTAACGGCCCAAGCATGGTTGTGGTTCCTACTTGAACCTGTACTAATGCCCTAATATTTTCATAACAGAGCAGGTTGAAGCATTTAACAAGCTAAAAGCAGAAAAGAAGTCGAAGGCAAGGAAGTGTAAGTTCCAGAAGTTTTTCATATTGAAAATTGTCAAAAGTATTTCCACCACCTCCTGAGTAAGCTTTGTTTTTTCAGATCTAGTGATGAAATCGTGCGGCCAAGAGTGCCTATGGAAGCATGCCTAGCAAGTTTTTCAGCTCCTGAGGAAGTGCATGAGTTTTACAGCACAGCTTTAAATTCTAAGACCACAGCAATCAAGTAAGTCACTAATTTGTGTAAGCGGTAGTCACACTGAAAACATTATTTTTCTCATGCCTTAGTTTCGTTTTTGTGTTCCTTACAAATCATGAGATTATTGTGTTGATTATTGTCTCCCTTTATTTTATGGTGCACATTAGACGAATTAGGCAATGGGTTTTAGATTATTGTCTGTAGATGTGGGTGATCTTTGACTGCAGGAATGAACATAAGGCTAAAGATAGCACTAATTCTTGTACTGAGCTATGCTCTATACACCCTTGCCATGCTATATTTCCGATAAAAAGTCTAGACAAAAGGAGTTAATACAAGCAATGGCAACATGCATAATTAAGTGGCATAAGATCTCTTAATTTTCAGGGAAGAATCTGAAACTTTTGACTTTATGGTCTTGCAGATCTGCTGGTCTGACCACTTTTCCAGATTATTTAGTACTACACATGCGCAAATTTGTGATGGAGGAGGGATGGGTTCCAAAAAGCTTGGTAACCGTTCCTATTTCCATGTTCTATTTGGGCTTTAGCATGTTTATATTCCTAGATTATATTACATACTTGATTTATCTGATTGAAACTGGGTACATGTTTTTATCATGTGGGTTCAGATGTCTACATAGATGTGCCTGATGTTATTGACATCAGTCACATGCGCAGCAAAGGGGTTCAGCCAGGAGAAGAGCTGCTGCCAGAAACAGGTGATTAATGCAAAGCATTTCTGGAGGTTCTATTTGAGTCAATGAAGGCCAATGTCAAAGTCAATATATTGTAAATCTTGCTCTGTTATAACTTGAATTAAAAACCTCAATTGATTATTCGTTGGCAGCTTCCGGTGGTGAGAAACTGGAACCTTCCATTGTTGTTGCAAGTGAGGATATAGTTTCTAAGCTTGCGGGCATGGGATTTAATTATCTCCATTGTCAGAAAGCTGCTATTAATACCGCTAATGTGGGCGTTGAGGAAGCAATGACTTGGTTACTGTCTCACATGGATGATCCAGGTACTGAAGTATATGTTCCAGCTCCTGCTGATTTGGCCATTGCAAAGTGTTGACTTGGATTGTAGTGCATAATAATGCATTGCATGAGTTGATGTTGTTTAATTCTTTTCAGATATAGATGATCCTATTTCTCATGAGTCTCGGACGATCGAGCCTTTCCCCATAGATGAAGCAAGTGTTGAAACTTTAGTTTCATTTGGATTTCAAGAAGATGTTGTACGGAAAGCATTGAAGGCTTCGGTATGTGCTTTTTCTTGATATTGTGGTGGAAATATTTATGCATGAGAGATGCATTTCTCTTACTGAATATTCATTTCCATGGATGTTTACTGATAAACTGTGTTTATTTTCAAATCATATTATTTTTATTAAACAAACTAACTTTTGGTTTCTTGTATCATATGCTTTCCGTCATTTGTTGCAGTCCTATTGTATCACTTGGTGCTTCGAGATTTGTTTTTCCTGCTTTTCTCAGTGCTGGTTATGATGCAGCTGTATTTGGTTCAAAATCTTGTAGGGCGGGAATATTGAGAAAGCTACAGACTGGATATTTAGCCATCCTGATGCTTCCAGCGCAATGGATACAGATGGTACAACAAGCAGCGCACAAGCTGATGACCAGGAGTACCTGATGGAAGTGGCAGTAAGATTCTCTGACACTTCAGAATTTCAAGCCATCTTTTGAAGCTTGTATTTGATGTGCTACTAGTTTA